>APFE030763589.1:439768-540602 GCA_000404065.3 Pinus taeda | reverse complement strand
GGCTAAATACCAAGGGTTAAACATAAGGAACCCCACGTGTGCGCGCTTTACTGCCTTGAAGTGTGTGCACTGGGGGTAGGCACCTCATGTATGGGTAACCTGCGTGTCTGGACGCGGTCCCTGCACGGCGTACCTGCAGGTACGCATCTTCTGAACTATTCTCCTGCGTACTTCTTAATTCTCATCATATTGAGAGCCATGCCATGGGTGTTGCCATAAAGTACAACATCTGTAACATATAACCATACCAGAAACATAATGCCAACAAGGTTCTCTGTCAACTATTATGAAGTTGCAAGTTTTTTAGGGTTTTTTTTAGAACTTTTACATTGTTTAGTATTATGTGCAATGCTTGTTGTCTATTAATTCATCATCAGATGTTTAAGATATCATAACTCCTCCACTGTCACACACAAAAATTTGCTTATAATATTAAACTATTTGCTATTGCAAGAGAAAAATCATGGCAACTCCAGAAGGAAAAAGGAACAAGGGAGGTGCCATTGTTCGATTTGAGCCACAATATGTCACAGTTATCAATCAATACACAACAATTAGAATGGATTTTGAGTAGGTGGGGTGTATGAGTTTTTGTTAAAAGACTTTGGGTATCATTTACAATTGACTAAGGAGTATTCCAAGGGTTTCGATGGTTTGCAGGAAAAGGTGGGGACACTTACCTTTCCAGTCACAACCCAATCAATAGCTGACGCCACTAAGATCCCTTTAAATGGTGAGGAAGAGTATGGATTTTGATATAGTTCATTTCAAATATTTTCTCAAACTAAAATATAGAAAAAGGTATGGGTCTGTTGTTCCAAGAAGTTATTTACAAGACCACCATAGTAAACTGCTAGAGGTGATTCAAAGGTATTTCACATGTGAATGGAGGTTTAGTAAAGTTTATCATTATCATTTATGCTCCTAATGTAATTTACAAATAAAAAATCTTTAAATCATCCTTATTACTTGTTTAAGAGTGTTTGCAAAATGGTTGATAGAGTTCAAGCCAAAGGGAGTCCTATTGAACCTAGTATGTTTCATTTCTCATTAATTAAATTGTTGGTGACAAAGGAGCTTTAAAATAAGGAGAAGTCATGGAAGGACTTTTTAGTTCTTTTAGGGTGGGTAGCATAATCTTCTAACAACCACAGGACCAAGAAAGATACCCCATCAGTTGTAATTAAAGATGTGTCACCTGCAGTAGCTAGTTGAGTAAAAAATCCTTTGACTAGAAGAAAATTCGTTGATAAAAGAAGTTCTAAGAAGCTTCACTTCTCCCCTAAGGTAGAAAAATTGGATAGGATACTGAGAATAAGAGATTCATCCATGAAATTTCCTGTAGATCCAACACCTACACCTGTTCAAGTTGTTGAATAAAAAAAGTACACATAAAGAAGTAGAAGTTGATGAAAGGGACCAAATTATTAAATATTTTCAAGATCATTTGGATAAGGCTCAGCTGACAATAGCATATTTGCAGCAAGAAAATACAGAACTTATGCATAAAGTATCACAAGAAGTTGTTTAGACTAGTGAAAGAGAACCATCAAGGAAAACATTGGTACATGCTACTAAAGGAAAAAGCAAATAGGTCATTGATGTTGGAGAGATAAAAGATACATTTGAACAATCAAGGACACCTAGAACTAGGTCTATTGTCAAGGATAAAATGCAGATAAAGGAGACTATTTAGCCATAATAGAGGGTGGTTTTTGATGAGCAGAAATAATTTGAAAAACTATTGGAACAACTTGAAGAAGGTCAACAGCAGGTAGATCATCTTGAAGAAAAAAATCACATGGATCAGTTGAATTTTCTTAAACAGTTAGAAGTTGTTGAAATTGTCCTTGAAAAAGCTAAATAAAATTTGAAGTGGACCTTGTCTCTGCATAGGCAAGTTCAAAGTTTGTATGTATAGAATTTGGTGTTAAATAGAAGACTCATATTAGTAAAGCAGAAGCTCACTAAGACCAAGGAATCTGAAAGAAAGAGGAAGAGGCGTGAGTTGGATATACTAGAATAGGCTAGTAAAAAGGTAAATATTCATTAGGAAGGTACCACTTAGATCTAATTTTTGTCTTTTTGCTAAAGAAATTAGAAATAAGTCAGTTTTGGTGAAGCTTGCAAAACACAACGAGGATTTTCTGCACTTTTTATCTAGTCTTTGATGTTGATAAGATAGTGGAATTTTGAAGTTTTTATTGTCATGGTAGGATTTATCTGAATTTCACAACACGTATATTGAAGCCTCCAACATTTATACCACAGGAATGTCATCATATGTTCATAATTTTGAAGGCATTGCGAAAGGTGGCATTATTGTTGTGAAAGTGGGGGTTAGCCAATAAGGAGGTCTGCAAGAACTATGAATCTTATCTGATAGGTTCAGTACCATCATAGAGACATTTTAAATACAACCATTTTCTCATTTTTTTCATAGGAGTGTTGCAACCATACAAAATGGGGGGGCTACTTCAACTTGCTGCGAAACTAACCGATTT
The DNA here is from genome assembly GCA_000404065.3 of Pinus taeda. NCBI lineage: Eukaryota > Viridiplantae > Streptophyta > Pinopsida > Pinales > Pinaceae > Pinus > Pinus taeda. The sequence continues at coordinate 538,098 of APFE030763589.1, read as the reverse complement.
GCTGTAAAACTTGACAGTCAACACCATTTCACTACATATTTCAAATTTTGGGCTTTTAGAGGTAGTTTGCATCATGTGGATAGTTGAAATATTGTCTTAGGAGGTGTAGTTAATGTTTATTGACAAATATTCCAAGTTGGTGATGTTTTAGGCATAGATTGGTTGTAAGTAAAACCACTCCTATTTTTAAGTATATGCACCAAAATTTCGATGTATCTAGTTAGAAGTATGTTTTGTTCAATAATTTAGACCACCTAGATTGGTATATCGAACCTTATGATGTATATAGAGATTAAAAACATAGTAAATGTTCTTTTTGGTCAGATTACAGAGAAATAGACTTTTGTGCACTGTATTTTCTGAAACATTTGCTAGTGAAAGAATGAAAGACAAAAGGTGATTTGCAGGGATTCCCGTGTTAAATATTGATGATGTGTGCTTCTTTATTCTTATAATTTTGTATTATGTGTTTAAATATCTTGAATGTATGTATTCTTTCTTGGAAAAATTAGATGTTTAATTTAGAATTCATCCTAATAGTGCTCTGATGTAGTTTTTGCAAGTGATCTATGTTTTTCCTCTTAAAGAAAAATTTAGAACTCATATGTAGTTTTGATGCTCTATGTGTTATCTTCCACCTTTCTTACACTCATCCTCCTATAGAAATTGAACTTTATTTCATCGCTAAGAATGCCTGCCTTGCCTCTGTGGAGATAACCATTTCTCTCTTCATCATCTCACTAAACAAAAATAAATTTGGCATGACTCCATGCCCAATGGATTTGTCTTTTTTTTTCATCAACAAACATTTGGAAAATAGAAACTATTTAACATTATACCTAGCCTAATATCATATCAGTTGAGCAACCTAAGTGAGAGAGCCCTCTCCCAGGATAAAAGGGCTATATTCTAGCATAAAAGTGGTTTGTGGTTACCTCTGGAATTTCTCTCCTCAGCCTAGGGAGATTTATAATTGCTAACAAAGTGCACAAGTCTCCCTTTGGAATGGTGAGGTATCACAAGGCACATCACTATGGCTAGTCAGGAAGTTTGAAACTTATGGGCTAGTGGAATGTAGCCATTAGCTCGGGAGCCTCTAGATGATAGTGACTAGCCATAGGGACATGTGGGTCCCCATTTTGTTTTGGTTGTAACAAGTTATGGGCATGTCAGATGTATTTGGAGTAGTATACTCCAAACAATATATGTCAGATATTACGATACATAATATGGTTATGCATCTTTTGTGATGATTATGGTTCACCATTTGTTTATGCTATGGATTCCTTCTTGTAAGAAGAATGGATAGATATAATTAGAGAAAGGAAATAGAGGATTACGAATCTCATTTGGCACTGCATATATGAATCAAATGGACTAAATTTCTAGGTTGGTATACGTTGTGTCACTATACCAAAGAGTGGCTTCATATATAATGAATTGATGCTCACATACATGACACAGTGGTTGAACAAAACAAATTCTAAGGGACTGGGTCATTGATATAAGATGGGAGAATGATTAAATGGATCCTCCCCAAGGTGATATGTAGTGATATGTGACTCTAGAGACTCCTTGTAATGAGGAAGAACAGTGGCACTAGAATCAACACTACTAGATGTGACATGAGGGTTGGAAATAATGGCATCTCCTTGTCTCTCAAAAATGGATTCCCATTTACCCAAACATTGAGAGGAAATATAATGGCCACAAGGGGTATGTGGTTTGAATTCATGGGTTTGAAGTAAGGGGTTATCGAACCAATTGAACTCACCATGTAGGAAGTATTTGGACTCTACAACATATTCGTCATGGGTTTGTTCTAGAAGGAAGTATGCATGATGGTGCAAATCATCCCAAGGATAATTAGGGGTGGTCATGGCTTCCATCATGTCTTCATTGGAATGAAATATGGGAGGATGAGAGGAAGAGAGACCACATGATGAAGAAGAGCTACCCGAGGCATCTTCATGAGAGGCAAGGTTCACATGTGCATCGTCAACAAGGGGAGACATATGAATAGTAGATGTGACATCTACCGATGTTGAGACTGAAGTGTTCATTGAAGAAGGTTCAACAGAATCATAAAAGGAAATGTCAAGAGTCCTAATAGATCAATCCCATGGATGACGATAGGTAGATAATAAGGGCGGGTCTATCCATAATCTCGATGTCAAGAGGAGGGATCACAATGGTCAATTGAGAGACCTCCTGTTCTCGCACAATAGTGGGAACAAAACTCATCAGTAGAGGAGAGGTGGACTCACTATGAATGAAATATAACTCATAAAGCACTTGAAGTGTATCACGAAAGTCTTCGAGATGGGGATAGTGATGAGAATAATGGCCATAGATATCACACAATTCGCAGGGGTGATTTGTGTGTAAGGATATATTATTCTTAGCTGAATCAGGTAAGGTAACATGGATCTCAGGAATGATGGAGTCAGGAAAGGTATCAGAGGTCGTATTCTTGATATGAGGGAGCTCAAGACAATTATTAGTGGTGCTTCCAACAACATCACATAAAGCACATGGAGGAGTAGATTTTGGAGGCTTGGGAGGAGATGGATTTGTTTAGGGTTCCTTGTCTTTGGTTCCCTTTTTCTGAGATTTTCACCCCTCACCAGATTATTTCACAATAAGATTGGCTTCTTATTGAGGTTGTTGTGGAAGTGAAGAAAAGGAAGGGGTAGGAACAATATGTTGAACCAGGGTCAAAGAAGTGTAAGTTTTTATTTGATCAGGAGGGGTGTTTGTAGGAGGATCAATGTACCAGAATGGGATCCCTAAGGTGATGTTAGCTAAAAAAAACATATCCATGATAGGTGTAGAATAAATTCCAGGGGTTGGGAATAAGAACAGTATGTGACCAGAAGGGTAATGACCTAGGGGAACTGCTCTGAGATGGTTAAGACCTAGTGGAATAGTTCTAAGATGGAAAGGAAAAAAGAGATATACCTATAAAAGGAAATGGGCCTTGAGGAATAATACTTGAAGGCTAGGTTGAGTTGGGAGCAATAGGTTATGAAGGTGCTAGCTACTGTCAAGGCGTACCAAACTTCTCATGGATGATCCATGACGCTCAAAGCATGCAAAAAATGGAAGAGATTGGCTACAATGGGGTAGGAGGTGGTCCATAATAACCACCAATCAATATGGAATCTCCGTAGACTCCAAGAGAGGCGTTCCTAAGGGATGAGACAACCTTATTTCTAGTCATTGATGAGATAGTGGACTAAGGGGAAGTCTAAGACATAAGATCATTGTAATTCAACTAATCGTTAGTGAGGATCTTCCCATTATGAGGAAATCACATCTTGTGAAAGACTGCAGATGTGACAAGGGACATGTTATAGGTGTAACTATGACCCAAGACAATGTTATAATATAATGGAGCATAAATGAATTCAATATCAATGGAGACGATTTTACTGACAATAGTAATTGGATAATTGTGATATAAGCCGAAGGGCTACAAGTGATGACAGGCTCAAGCACGGAGAGTGATGGTGGATGGAGACAGGTGAACCAAGTTTCTTCCAAACACTAGCAACCATCACACATGTGGAGGCACCTTCATCTATGATACATCGCTAAACAATGGTGTTTCTTATGGATACTGGTATTTGAAAGGAAATGGATGAAGGAAGGGGCGGATGTTCCACTTTTTCAATGTTAAAGACAATTATACGATTGTCGGAAGGATCCTTAGCACCCAAAGAAGATAATATAGCTCTCTGTTGGGATGGGCACATCTAGAGGACTTCCAACGTTGAAATGGAAGTAGTAGTCATCTACTATGTTATAGGTATGAGCAGCTTTAGAAGAAGCAACGTTTCAATGTAATTGACCTTTGGGGATCTTAGGGACAACCTCTACCTTAGGTAGAGGGATCTGCAAGGTACCATTTGATGATGATATAGGCTCGGTGGAAACGTGAGGTTGGGAATCAGTTGTTGACATTGCAGGAGGCTTGTCATATTGGCGTGACTGGGTCTAAAGGTTGATTTTAGGGAAAAATTTAAGGATGGAAATTTATCTTAAAGTTTAAAACCTTGGTGAATCCTACTAGTCCATAATATGAACTCTATAAAATGTTTGGAGATATTTTTGTAAAAATATTCAAATTTATAATATTTTTATATAGTCTATATATAATGTTTTGGCGATTTTTAGGGTAAAATAATTTCATTCTATAAAATTTGGGCGAATCATTGTTACAAAAAAAGGAAATTAGCAAATCTTTTTTTTGGAACAAGTATAGAAAATTAGCCCATGGGCGAATATTATCCCTTAAAATTTTCCCTGGTTCATTTGTTTGGTATTTACTTCATTAGAATTCATCATAAGGATATGATAATAATTATGACCAGATTGTGAAGGTTGAGGAGTTGCATGATCTTGTGCAGGTTAAGCAGCGATATATCCTTGAAGAGGAAAAATATTTGTAAGCAATTCCAGTTGAGATGAAGAAGAAGGAGGACGAGGTGGAGCAATGGGATAAGGTCCTCTAGGAGAAGTTTCTTGAGCTTCCATACTTGGCATATTTGACATAAAAGGGGACACTCATGAGTATAATGGCCAAATACATCGCAACAGGCACAAGGTTTGTTCATATGAAGAGCCTTATTTTGCTTGGGTTGTTCGACCTATTTCTAGGTTGCAGGATTAGGTCGGTTTCCTAGAGGGGCATTAGGTGGTGGACCCTAGTTACCCTGGTTACTTTAAGATGGATGGTTCTAGTTACCTTTCCCCTTATTTCAATTATTTTCTTTGGGGGGATTTGTTACGCTCTGCTGAGCATACACTTGACCTTGAGGAGGAGGTTGTTATTATGGAAGAGGTGGAGGAGGCATGAGGTGTTGGGGCATTGGTACATGAGGGGCTAGAGTTCTATGCAGTGCATACAAATAGTAAGGAGATGGGGAAATATTAGGATAAACATATGGGGCAAAAAACTGGCCCTAGAATATGTTGATGTGGATGAGGATATGCATATTACATGCTTGGAACTAGATAAGTGTTTCTATGGGAAGTATTAGGAGGGAGATAGGTGTAAGAGGAATTGTTCCCCCCCCTGGGGTTGACCATAACTCATCAGTGGTGTATGATATGGTGAATGTTGAGGGTGTGAAATGGATCCAACAATACCATCAACGATGTTATCACTCAGATTTTCCTTAGAAGTTATTGGGAAGAAGGAAAGGATCCAAGGTAACTACAAACCAATCTTTTAGACTCAGGTGCTAGCCCACCTAAATCTAGAGAGGGCTCTCTCTTTATGATTTAGCTATGTTTGAAAGGATTTTAGGCTAGTAAATGTTTATTAGGGTTTTTTTTTTTGAGAGTGGTGGAGTTCTAAAACAAATGGGAAAACTAAGCTTTAGGCCGTTGGGCTATGGAGTCAATCAAGGATAATTCACTGGATTAAGTCAAATTGCTGAGGTATGAGTTCAACAGGTAGGATAACAAAGTAAAAAAAAAATTTGGGGCTTGAATGGATGACATTTCTGCTCAAAACTAGAGGGAAATCAAGAATCCTCAAGTTAGGATTAGAAAGAGGAAAGGAAGATAGGTCAACTAGCAAAGGGAAATTAAGAATCTTATACTAGGGATTTATTAGAGAAAAACTACGGGGATAGAGGAGTAGTTAAGAATTCCTTTATCGAGATAGTTTAGAAGAAAACATAAATGGTAGGCTGTTGATAACAGAGAGAAATAAAGCTAATTCTGATATACTTTGACTATTTTACCATTTAGATTCAAGATGCATGAAACATTGAAACATATAGAGAGCACATAAAATTGCTATGGGGTAAAAGGCACGGTGTATGGAGAATGAAAACTACCCTCAAAGGCCTTCCTAGGACCTTCAACGGACTGTAAGATTATCTGTAGAAGCTACCAAGTTATACAATGTTCATCTATCAAATATAACTTGACAAAGTATGGAAAGAGGATTACCTCAAGTCTCCTTCTAGATTTGTTTGTAGATCGCTATGCAGCCAAGAAGAACTCGTTCAAAGCTGGCTCCAAGACAATTCCTGAACAAAGGAAAGGAAAACACAATCACAGCATATAATATTGAAAACTAATATAAGAATTCACAATGAAAATATATTTGTATACAACTTAAACTACTCAACTCGACAAGTATTGAAATGAACAACTCAATGAACATTATTACCAACACTATGGAGTAGGGAACACAACTGCAGTTCTGTATTTATAATGGAAGAGTGATTACAACCATCTGTTGTATCAACCTTCCCTTGCCCCTTCTTCTTCTCTCTCTCTCTCTCTTTCAGCTCACTTATTCAATTGTATGACAGTTTACAACAGCTTAGTGGGCTATCCTTTCAAATGCTCTGACCCCTTTCACAATGGCCCTCTCGTTGCTTATGTAACAATTGAATTAGGGCTACCAAGCTCCTCCTAGAGTTCGTTAGGGAAAAAGCCATGATCCTACCCTGTTTTCAAGCTTTTTCCCATTTGCCTTAATTCTCAGATTGGAGTTTCCCCAAATAGTTCGATTTTTGGGACTTTCCCTGCTTTTCTTGAGCAAATGTAGGGATAAATATCTAGATATTTGTGAGAAAATTCGTTGGCTTGACTAATTGATTATCTCTTAGTTTCACTAACACTCCCCCTAGTCTAACAACTTGAGTTAGCAGGGTGACTAACACTCCTCTATGCTTGGTAACAAGCTTTATAAAGTAGGTTAGTAGTGCAAAACCAACGTTAGTGTGGATTCAAGGCTTGCAATTGTGGTCTTTGCTTCAGTCATGCTTTTTTTCACCTCTAAGTTGATGAGGAGGTCATTTTTTCCTATAACAGATGCCCCCTGAAGTGTGAGATCAAAGGCAGAGACAATGGCCGAAATACGTTATTAAAACTATAATTTTCTGTCAAAATTTTTAGAGAGAGAAGCTTTGGGTGGCAAGGGAAAACCTGATACAACAACATACATATATATAAACTGCTAGAATCATGTCCTGAGTCAAGCATTCCCATGCTCAATAGCTATGTCAGAGTAATTTTCTCTTTTGAGATATAACAATGCTGGTCGTCGATAAGCATAGAGTGGATCCAGTGTCATAATAGATCATCCTGAAATATTTGTCTTCAAAGAACAATATCCATAGCTTTGGAGAGGAAACAAGGTTGAATGATGCAAGCCTCTACCCAAGGTCTTGATTTTCACTTCATTGAATAGCATAGATTGGTACATGTGATAAGATGTGTTGATGTCGAACATGCACAAAAATCATCTGATTACCAGTCAATAATGGAGATCATTAACAGATTTGAGGAAGGCCACCGATAATGGTGATGGTCTCCAAGATGCACAGTGCAAACTAGTGAGTGTGAAATATTTCTTTATCGTCGAACACTCGTAGAATCGCTGAACCAGGAGCCAATAATGAAAACCCCCGATCAAACACAAGGTAACCTGCCACTAATGTCTACAAGTACCAAGGCACTGAATGTGTTTCTGGGTTATCTTCCTAGATAGATTGTTGAAGTCGATAGGAAGAAACTTGTCGAAAGGTAGGCAATGACGTGTCCTACATCAGTTGACATGAAACTTGACAAGAATGATTTTGTTTTTTGAGGAATCTTCTGAGAATTTGGGTCTAAACAACTGAGGGCATGATAAAAGGATATGTATGATCAGTTCATAGAGGAAACAAATGGGAACCCTTGAAAAATAGAAGTCATGACAACGGTTTTAACCAAACAACACTAGACTCATGAAAACTACAAAGTGTAAGGATACGAAGATGCAATTACAATAGGGTATATAGGATAAAAACTCATAGGTTGGTAGGGTTCATATTGAGAGGCCATCAAAATGAAGGTTTATCTGAGGGAGTGCCATGTTTAAGGGAACTATTACTGCCAAACCACGCTTTCAAATACGGAATATAGCAGTGTTGCCTACTTTCCCCATCTGATTATTTAATGAGTCCAAACAAGTAAAATCATCAATCTTTTCATTTTTAAAGAGTCTGAAAAGGATTGCAAAAAGAATGACTCTTTTCCCTATCTGATTAGTTTAATGAGTCCAGACAAGAAAACTCGTCAATTTTTTCATGTTTTAAGAGTCTAAAAAGTATCGTAAAAAGAACGACTCTATATCTTGTCTGTGTAATTCAAAGAGTCTAGACTAGAAAACTCATTGGTCTTTTCATATTTAGAGAGTCTGGAAAGATCGTAAAGAGAGACTGCATGGTGGTCCCTTTGTCATAGTTGTTAACTGGGTGCAACAAAATGTTAATAGTATACCCGGATCGGTTACTTTTCCGTAAGTTAATCTATTGAACCCGGATAAATAGAAACCTATTTTCAATAGATGTCGACCTCATTTTGTCATGACAGAAGTATTAGTGAGCAATGGTTTTGAAATAGTGCCCATGTTTCCTTCCGCCTCCAAAATTTGGAGGATCTTATAGGGTGAGAAAACAATTTCATATGTGTCAAGTAACAAGATTTGAAGAGGCATCATGTCCGAATTAGATATCGAAACACAATGGTGCAAGTCCTCCCAAGGTCGCTCTTCTAAACTCATGATCTCTCTAATAGCTTCATCCTTAGGTAGGACTCAATTGAGTGGATCGAAAGGAGTGGTTATGGGAGGAGAAATGGTACCGTTGGCTGAAACCAAAGTGACTGGAGATTCGGATGCAATTTGAATGGCTTCATAGGCCAATTCAGCTGGTGACAATAGCATTTTTTCTCCATAAGTGTCAATGTCTGAAGGAGCTGGTAGGATCCATGGATCGGTCTATTCATGAGGAATAGATGAAAGCATATTGACCATCTGTGAAATCTTTGACAGGTAAAGAGGAAAGAAACCCATGAGGGAAGAAGCCTTCAGTAGACCAGTACCTAAACTGACATAATTGTCAGTTCCACCTCCTATTAGGGGTACGGAGCCACTTGGTAATGGTGAATAATCAGGGGTACAAAAAGACAACTGATCTACTGTAATAACCTTTCCATCCAATGGAAATTGGATGATGTGAAAGACAGTAGATACAACGGCCATCATGGCATATGTCCAACTGCGACCCAGCAAGAGATTATAGTTGAGCTTTCTACCTATGACTCCTACGTCCACCGTTATGGCTTTTCTAGCCAAAGTGATGGGAAAACTAGCTAAGTATCCTTTTGGGATAAAGGTGTGGTCGTCGAAAGATTTCAGGGAGTTTGATGGTGGCAATAGGGTTGGAGAACCTAAGGAGAGCCAACATGAAGCTAACATGACATAGGTTGAAGCACCTTCATTGATGAAAGTTCTATGTATACATTTACCTTTCAAATTTATATGCACCTGGAATGCAAGCTAGTGAGAAAGGGGAGGTTTACACTTGTTCATGTCAAAAATAGGAAGCATGGAATCCATTGGGTCCATACCTCCAATAGCCGAAAGCAAAGCTTTCCATTGTGTTGGGCATGATTGTAATACTTTGAGCATCGACATAGCCAATGACGCTTGCGCCAAACCCTCTACAATGTTGTAGTGTGTGGGAATATACCATCTCACCTGTTTGCTTATGGATCTCAATCTAATCAATTGGGTGGATGTCTCGATGGCTGGCTCACCCTGTTTGGACTACAAATCTTTTTCTAGTTCTTTCTTTGTTTCTTTCAACTGCTCATTCAGCTTAAGGACTAAGTCCATAAATTCTTCCTCATTTTGTTTTTCAATTACTTCTATAGTTTGTGACTATATGAGGGGAGGGATTTTGAGTTGTTTCCTGAGTGCAGCAATGTCATCATTATTTTTCTTTATCAAGCTTTCAGAAACTTTAAAATCTTTGGGATCATGTCCCAACTCAATCACCAGGTCTTCTAATGATTTTATCCTGGTGTCCTTAGCCTGAGAAGAGGCTTTTTCTAACTGTAACTGTGGTGTAGTATTACTCAGAGAATTCTGCAACTGATGTGCAGTGATGGATTTACTGGTCAATGTGGAATAGACCATCTCACCTGTTTACTTATGGAGCTCAATCTGATCAATTGGGTGGATATCTTTGGCAAGAACTTCAAATTTTGTTTTTAAATAATTAGCCATGGACTTTGGCTGTTGTACTATTGGCTTCAAAAAGCTCATATGCATCTTTCCCTCTTTGATGTGAAAGGTTGACATCAACCTTCCTGATTTGTAGGATCCATTTTTAGATATTTTCCATAGGTTTGAGCTTTGAACTGCTCATTCCTAGCCTTAATCTCTTTGTACTTTTCTTTCAAATTCTGGCTTTGCTCAGAAGTTGTCTTTAGTGATGATATTTCTACACTTGGTTGCCTACTTAGTGTCTGTGTTTGAGAGGTAGATGGTGTCTCCCCTGCTAGTGTTGTCTGCACTGTGTCACTTCTTGTCTCTTCAAATTCCTATTCAGACATAGGATTCAATCTCTGTCTCTTTACATATATCTCATCCAATGGCACTATAGAGGGGCTAGTCTCATTCCTGATTCTTTTTTCAATTCGCTCCTCATTAAGAGGGGTCTGCAATATTGGAGGGTTGCCCATGTTTGTATCAGTTTGGGTCAACTCCTCAGAAATGTTCTATGATTATGAATCTTTTCCCCTATCCTGAAGTCTATGGCTATCTTGATGTATATGCACTATGCTCCTATGTTGGTCTCTATGAAGATTCTCTAGGCACCTGTACAAAGGAATACAGATCAAGTATTTTTTCCAAATCTTTCATAACATTTTCTACTTCAACTTGTGTACTATCTTGTTCTATAAGTTTTCTCTCCACCCATTCATTTTGATTTTCATACTATTCTATCTCTGGAATTCTATGATGGATTTAGGGGGATAGCTTATGCTTTTTCCTTTTGTCACAGGTGAACCTATGAGGATCATAAGGCTAGATGAAACTCTTTTTCAATCTCAATTTCTCAAGGATTTCCTTTGCATATTTTCCTGCTTTTCTGTTGTTGCAAACAAATGGGCCTAGGTGATCCTTTATTGTTAGTTGAGATTTCTTCTTACTCTTCAGAAAGTGGATTTCATCAAAATTGATTATTTCCCTGTAGTACTTCAGGGAAAATAATCACATGGGGAGGTATTTGGGCAGTTTAAAGGGAGGCAGCTCACACCCCTAAATTCTAATCTCGGTATGGTTCTGGTACAAGTACCAATCCCCAACCTTGTATTTCTTGGATAATTGAATAATTCTCTTAATATCATCACTAATTCTAGGAGGGGACTTCCTATCAACATGATAGTTACTGGATGCACAAATTGATCAATAAAATCTATATAAGGATGGGAAGAAGAATGTGAATAGTGAAAAATGGAAGTCCAGAAGATGACTGACCTAGCGTTCCCTCTAGTGTCAAGATTTTGTATAGAGAAAGGGAATTTATCAGCTTGGTAGTAAAGGAAAAGATGATACATGACTGAAGAATATTTAAATACTCTCTCGTTCTCTAATCGCATGAATTGGTCATGCATCTTATCAGTAATGAATGCAGCATAATCATATTTGCATGCAGGAGGTTGGCCAGAGGTAAAAATAGTCATGTAGACAAAGGTCATTTCATCTACATACTCACTAGTGGTAAAACCCATAATGCAAGAAAACATGGTGACAATATCCTTGCTTAGGCCAGTAAAGGCACATGACATGTAAGGAGGGGGGTATTTTGATCTGTATTGTTCTTCAATGAAATTCCGATTGACTTGGTTGATTTTTGAACTAGACAACCTTGAAGAGTTTTCAAGTAAATCGGCAATGGAAAGGGAAGTGAGTTCCTGGCCAGACTGTAATTGCAACATTTCATTTATAGACTCGGTTGTAATGGTGAAAAGGACTTCCTAGTTAGGGGACATTATAGATCTTAGATTGTGGTTGTAATTTGCATGGCATTGGTGGACAATATTTGGTAAAATATGGACAGTGGGGAATTGATATTTAGGTAGGTTTGATTCCCAAAGACCTATTTTATCAACGTTGTTCAGATAATTGTCCCGATACCTGCAGTATAGCTTCAATGGGGTTTCATCAAAAGTAAGGTCCTTAATTTGAAAATATTTATCGACCGAGGGAAGGTAGTCCAAATCCTAGTGGGAGTAGTGATTGGAGTGACATTTAGGGCAACATGAGCTTCCATCCTTGGTTCTTGTGTATTCAAGGAAGAAAGATGGGGTTTTAAGGATTTTAGATTAAAAAAAAGGTGCTTGAGGAAGCCTTGGGGCCAAGAAACAACTTAATTGTACTGTATTACTTGAGTTTAGAGCAATTTGGTGGAGGTTTCAGTACAAAAATAGGGTTTTTGAGAAGGAAATGTAGTAAATACATGTGTATGATCGACTAAATGGACAAATGGCTATGGTGAATGCTTTACTGGGTGCACACAATAGTCTGCAATGGCCTAGAGTTCAGCAACTTATGGCAGTTGACGGTTGGGAGTAAGTTGCTGGTCTGGACGTACTCTGTGTATGGAAGGCAGCAGTTTCTTTTCTCGGTAAAAAGGGAAAACAATGAGTATTTTTGGTTTTATGCACAAATTCAATGACTTTTGGTGGGTGAATGAGAAAATGATAATAGGAGTTAACTAACCGATGGGACACTTTGTCATTTATCGGAGGCTATAAGCGAGAGCGGTAATGGTTTTCATCGCACAACTTTTGGGAGGTGGGTGGTTTTGGTAGAGGGTTGCGCGATGCCACAAATTGAAGGACACATAGCATCAACGAAAATTCAAAACATCTTATATCGCATGGTTAACATTTTACCAAAAGGCCTACGCTATATGAGCAGGAGTCTTGGATGCGAGAAGGCAGATCGAACAACGGTAGATAGCAGAAAGTGTTAGGGAGTTAATGGAGGGGGCCCAATGGCATAACCAACATAATTAAATTGACTTTAATTATATCGAGGATGATATGATTGGACGAATAAAGGTTTAATAACTTTAATAGTCTCGGGGGTGATTGTATTGACAGAGAGGTTATTAATTAATCCAGGTGACTAATTAATCCCTTTTTAACACGTAAGGGGTATTGACTCTTAATTAATCGTGGTTTGATTAATTAATCCAACTTAATTAACTTTATTATGGTTTATTTTTCAACCCATCAGGATGGGATATTTATTTACTTTGGGATTTTTACTAATAATACGGGAAAGGGTAATTTGTTTCAGGAGTTAAATAAATAATAAAAATTAGTAGTTAATATCACCGTGGAAAGAAAATGCACTAAGTAAATGTTTCCAAAAATACATTCATCTTCCAACATTATGACTTAGGCTAAAATGTGTTTGGGGGGTTTTTATAAAGAACCATTTATTTTTCCTAAGTAAAAGAATGATTTTACCTTGGGAAAAATATTTAAAGGGAATGAATAAACTACAAAGGGGGTGAATTTTAATGAAGGGGTTTTAGCACTTACGCCTTACAAGTTATTGGGCCAAGGATTTGGTCCCTACAAAAGACAGAGAAATTCTCTAAGCCCCTTTAACTTTCAGGTTATTGGTGCCTTTAGTACTTATGGGGAATTAGTAAAATTTAGGAAAAACGAGTGAGGAGGTTAATTAGTTTGACTTTTGTCTATGATTTGAATGTTTTCATTGTCATCCATATCTTTAAGTGCTTTTGATGATGAAAGTATATGACTTGATATTTGAATAATCATTCATCATACATAATTCTGCAACCATCCATCTACTTACCCTACCTACACATCCTACCATTTTTTCTTCTTTTATTAGGGTGCACTTAAACTGGCAAACCCTTATCAAAACCTTTTATTTTCTTTTAAAATGGTATTCTAACTAAGTCTAACCTTATTACATCCAAGGGCTCAGATTAAACTGTTGAGCTCATTTTATTCACTCTAGCTATCTACTTATCTGCCAAGATTAAACAGTTTGGTAAAATTTATTCTCTATCTCTAAGCATGAAATTCAAAATATGAAATAGCCAAGTTTACACTATTTGACTACTCATGGATTGTGGCATAAATAACAAGCTGCACATAATCATTTATACAAAAAGTGAAATAGTAGTGGCATTTTGACGAGCACACTTTCATGGTCTTTTTATTTTCTTGGGGTTCATTTTTTATTTTTTTCATTCTTTTTGTCCTTTTATTCCTTTTCTAGGACATACACTCTTTACATTTTTTTATTTTTTTATTTTTTTACAAATATGGAAAACATTTGCAACAAACAAAGACATGTACATATTTCATAACTAAACCAAGTAAATCATGATATATGACACCTATTGTTATAGGAACATAATAGTGGCTCCACTTGGGGATCTGTACATCAATGGCCTTTCCGAGACTTTGATTGTGCTTTACAAATCTCCTTTTCCTTGTTTCTTTATTGGTATGTATGACAGTAATACTTCTGAAGCTTAGGGCCTTCTCTTCGGGCTTCAACTTCAAAACATTTACCATCCAATCAACACTGAACATTATGAAGGATATATTATGTACAACTGAACTGGGAAAATTAGTAAATTGGTTCAATGTAGTGCTTTAACATCTGACCATTGACTGGTCCTCCTTCGATCTCTGCACCATCCAATTCTTTAAGAAAATATGAATTATTTCCTTTGAAGGCATATATGTATGGACCTTTCCATAGGAAGTCAAACTTCCCATGTTTCCCTTTGTCCTCTATTCTTGAATCCCACTTTAACACTTTGTCTCCTAGATAGAAGTCTTCTACTTTGGTCCTTTTGTCAAAAATCTTCTTAATTTTTTCTTGGAGTACTTGGGTTCTTTTGTATACTTCCTCTCTAGTTTGTTGTAAATGGATAGTCTGGTTAATTCTCCTTTGTATATCATTTGGTTCCACTTGGGATTCTTGAAGTAGTTTCATGACTAGAACTCTTAAATATGAGAGGAAATCTGCCTCCATTCCATACACTAGTTCATAGGGACTGGTTCCAATGGATTTCTTAGTTGTAAGCCTATCAGCCCATAAAGTATTGATCAGTTTCTTGTTCCAAGTTTTCTTATTGTCTTCCAATAGTTTTTTGATAATTTTCATTAGACTTTTATTAGAGGATTCTATAAGTCCATTCCCTTGAGGATAGTAGGTTGTGGAATGACCAAGTGTTATATGATACTTGTGATAGAAATTAATCATTTTCTTAGACTTAAAAGCTGTAGCATTATCTGTGATGATTTTGTTAGGACAACCAAACCTAGATAGAATATTAGCCTCTAGAAAACCTATTATTATAGTATCAATGGCCTGTCTAGAGGGAATAACTTATATACATTTGGTAAAGTAATCAGTTGTAGTGAGTATCCATTTATGCTGAGCAGAAAAGGGTGGATGGATTTCTCCAATGAAGTCAAGATCCCATTGTTGAAATGTTTTTTTGTAGAAATTGGTTTCAAAGGTAAAGGGAGAAGTTTTCATTTTCCTTCAAAGATCTGACACTTGTGGCAGGATGTTACAAACTTTTTTACATCAGAAAACAAAGTTGACCAGTAAAATCTAACTCCTAGAATTTTGTCAGTAGTTGACTTCTAGTAGAGATGTCTACCACAATCCCCTACATGAAATTCTTAGAGTACTTTGTCAGATTCTTCTTTTAATAAACAATTCAACAAAATGCATTCATGATTTTTCCAAAATAAAGTATTATCCATAATGAAAAATTTCGAAGCTTTCATTTTCAAAAACCTACTTTTATTTCTGGATAACCTTGGAGGAGCCTGCAAGTTTTGTAGAACATATATAATATCAGCATACCAGGGGGAATCTAGAAAGTGTTGGTTGATCTATGGAGTCGCCATCTCCTGTTTGTTATCTAGTTCTGCAATCAGATTTATGTCTCGGGCTTGGCAATTTGTTTCTGCCATAAGTTTAGCCAACCCCTAACCTTTAATTAACTTGGTAGTTTTTATTTCTATATCATATTCTAAAATAGTAGCTATCCATTTTCCCCTCTTGCCATCAACTCCATCCTGTGTCAGGATGTCTTTAACTACATCATTGAGAACATATGCTATTACATGAGAATACAAAATATACACTTTGAAATCCTTAATAGCTTGTACCAAAGAAAAAGCTTGTTTCTCCATTATTTTATACTTTAATGAGGCATCTCTAAGAGATTTACTAAAAAAGGCTATTGGTTAATCACATCCTTGATCATCCTTTTGTAGTAAAACTATAGTTATGGTGTGTTCTGATGCAAAGGAAAAGATAATGAAGTCTCTATCAAATTTTGGCTTGCAGGGACTGGTGTTCGAGTTAAGGCTAATTTTATTTCTTGGAATGATTTTTTAGCCTCTACTGCCCACTTAATAGCCGAATCTTTTTTCAACATGTTATTAAATAATCTAATTAGTTCAACTAAATTAGAGATGAATCTTCTTAAAAAAAATATTTTCCCTAAAAATGCCTGAAGTTCTTTAATGTTTCTTGGGTGAGGTATTTGCAAGATAGCTTCAATCCTAGTTGGGTCAATCTAGATTCCATCTTTAGAGATAATGTGGCCTAACAATTTTCCTTCTTCCAAACCAAATAAAGACTTCTTTGGGTTCAAAGAAATGCCATATTTCCTGCATTTAAGAAAAACTTGCCTAAGATGATCCGAGTGTTGTTGATCTGACTTAGAAAACATTGTAATATCATCAAGGTATCAAATGGGAAGTCATGGATTTCCTTTGCAAAGGAAATATCCATTGCCTTTGAAAGGTGGCTCCTGCATTTTTCAATCCAGAGGGCATTTTGACATACATGAAGGTGCCCCATGGTGTTGTGAATGCAGTTTTTGCTTGGTCATCAAGATGGACTAAAATTTGGTTGTAACTCGAGAATCCATCTAAAAGTGAAATCCTTGTAAAACCTACTACCCTTTTCAGTATGTGATCCATTTTAGGTAAGGGATAATTTCCCTTGAGTGAGACTTTCTTCACATTTCTAAGGTCAACGCACAGTTTGATTTCTCATGTTTTCTTTCTTGTAGGGACAAGATTAGATACCTAATTTGAAAACCTAATGGGGGCAATGATTCTTGCTTCATACATTAGTTTGATATCCTTTTCAATGGAAGGTAATAAAATAGGATTAATTCTTCTTAGCTTTTGCCTAAAATCTTTCTAATCTTCTTTCAAAGGGATAGTGTGTTGTATAATATTGGTATCATAGGATTTTAAGTCTTCATAACTCCAGGCAAAAACATCTTGGAATTATTTCATTATCTCAACATATTTCAACTTTTCCTTAGGGGTAATGATTTAGACAATTTAATCAGCATAGGATTCTCTTGAGTTCCTATGTTGCATTATTCAATGTCTGCTTTCAA
This sequence comes from Pinus taeda, assembly GCA_000404065.3. Taxonomy (NCBI): domain Eukaryota; kingdom Viridiplantae; phylum Streptophyta; class Pinopsida; order Pinales; family Pinaceae; genus Pinus; species Pinus taeda. Next base: position 520,792 of record APFE030763589.1, on the reverse strand, counting down.
GGGCTCCATCTTATGATTTTTAGGAATATCATTGGAGTCAAATAAGTACTCCAAAGGAGTCAATCCCTTGGGTAATTGGTTATCTTTGAGATTTATGACTTCAGTTTCATCATCAATTATGTCATCAATATCCATTTGCTTTAAGTCCTGAATATCTATTTTTATGAATTTAGTAGGATGAAGCATGTTTATTGAGTTTTCTTCCAATTTGTGAATGTCTAACTGGTTAGTGTGATCAAAATATGAAACTATGTCTACATCTATATTAATGCTAGCAAATTCTTCATCTAATGTCATAAAGTGATTAATATGCTTATTGTTTTCAAAAACTTGCCAGTTCTTAAGATTATCAGGTATAGCTGGCCTGTGCCTAACCTTAGCAGTATATTGGTGATTGGGCTGAAAAGGCAATTTACAAGTGCTGGCAAACATAGTCAGACTATGAGCTTGCATGTTATGTTTTCTAGGAATGATTGCAAGCTTGGTTTCTAAAAAATTGTTAACGATTTCTACAACTGTACCTCTGTAAAGTCCTAATCTAGGGTCTCTGGTTATATAAATTCCATTAATATGTTTAACTATCAGTTCAAAATCTCCCATGATTGATACCCTTATAGCTCCTAACCATTTGACTAACTTGAGGCCTAGCAGAAGTGCTTCATATTTTTCCATATTGTTTGTGCATTTGAAATTTAACCTATAGGCATGTCCCTCTGCATGATCATTTTCTAAGTTATAAATCCATACCCCTACTCCTGCACCTAGTTTGTTTACTGAACCATCAAACTCTAAATGTCATAAGATTTCATGTTCATAGTTTGTATCTGGAGTAGTGGAATATTTCTTAGCTAAGGTATTTGGATTTTCTTTGTCATATGATATCTCTTGAATTTGGACAGTTGACTTTTCTTTTACAATTTATTTTGGTTCTACTACTATATCTTTAGATTTTTTAATTTCTTTTGGTTCTATTTCTATGTCATTTTGAGTATCTTCTGGATTAGTTTTTGCATTATAGATAATGAAGGAATCCATATCAGAATGAACTGAGTAAATAGAAAAGTTTTGAGGTCTCTCCTGACTACTCGCTACATACTTCATTAAAGTTGCTCTATATAGCTTCTCTGGTTGTCCAAAAATAGATATGGTGGTGTATGACATGTCTAATTCTAGGGACCCCTGAAGTTTGGCACCCCAAGATATGGAAAACAGCATGCCATACTTGGGTGGGATATTTGCTACAACAATCTCCATGAGTATAGTCTTGGCACGGTATTAGACCAGAGAAACACATAAATCCTTTATAATCCCTAAACACCTCACTCGACTAGAATCAAAGGAAAATAAATCCCTATAGGGTCTAGTGATGTCTAAGTTAAGTTTCTCCATAATAGATTTGGGCATGAGATTGTGTGAAGCACCAGAGCCGAACATGGCATTATGCAAAAAAATTTCATGGATATTGAGACTGACATAGAAGGGTGGTATCCCCCCTTCCATTGGTTTCCCATTTACTTTAGGGCCAAAAATTAATTCAGGCTGGTCATCGAAGATATTTACAGAATCTTCGTTTTCAGTGATTTTCAATGATTTGTTTATGTGAGACCTGTAAGTATCATGTTTTACTATTTCTGTCAAAGGAACTAAAATTTTAAGCTTGGCTACCTCTGCTCCAAGATTAAAGGGCGGGATTACTTTGTCTATTTGAATTTTTGGGTTTTTGGCAGCAGTGTTTTCTATTTTTTCTTCTCTTTTAGGATTTAGGACATTCTTTGCTGATTTTTCTAATCTGATCCTTGAAGATTCCTCCACTGTTTCCTTGGAGGGAAGTGTAGTGGAAGGTTGTTCATTGTTAGGCTGATTGTCAGACACATCTTCTATGGTGGGGCTGGAAGGATTTTGAGTTGTTCTTGAAAGGATCTAAAGTGTTTTTGTCATTGGAACTGTTTTATCCTTTTTAGGTTGATTAGGACTTATTTTCTGGTTTGGTTCCGGGGCATCAGTACTTTTTCTACTTCTTAAATTATACTGCTTGTGTACCTCAAAAATAGCAGAGTCATATCCATGTCTGAAATCAAATGACTCTCATGTTTGGGTTTTGGATTGTTGCAATATATGGGACTCTTGGTCATCCTGAGTTAGGAAGACATCTTCCTTATTATCTAGACCCATTAAATTTATCTGAGTGTCTTGTTCAAGGTCTTCTGAGTAGGAGGCCTCGACATAGTTTTCTTGGAAAGGTGGTCTGATATTCTGGTTAGGAATATTCTTTCCAGCATTTTGGTTCTGATTTTTTCTAAAATTAGGATTCATCCCTGAATTAGCATTTTGGCCATCCCACGGAGATTTCCTTTCAATAATTTCAACTCTATCCAACAATCTATCCATTCCTTTAACTATAGCATCCATCTTTTGTTCAAAGGGTGTATTTTCTTATTTTCTAGGTATTCTTCTCTCGTTCCTAGCTTTGGCTCTTTTGGAAAGTAAGTTATCCTGAACACTTACTGCTACACTCTGCATTTCTTCCTAAGTGGGGGGGTTCCTTTCTCTTAAATGGAAAGCCATATCTAAATAAAATCCATTAGGAAATTTGATTAGGGCTAAACTAGGTGGGGGGTATAAGGTCAAGTGGAATGACACTATAAACACTATTGAGCCTAGTGCAATAGTCCTGAATGGTTTCATGAGGTCCCATTTTAAGGTTCTCATATTCAAATAAAATTTGCAGGGGGTCCTTCCTTTTCTCCCACCTATTCAAGAATTGTTGGTAGAGAACACTTAAGCTATCTATACTTTGGGGGTCTAAAGATCTAAACCAAGTTTAACTTCCCCAATCAGACTCTAAACAAAAATTATCATTTGAACATCAACTGTGTCAATTTCATATATCTCAAAATAGTCAATCATTTTCTTAGTGTGTTGTTGAGCTGTGTAGGTCCCAGTGCCATCAAAAGTAGTAATTTTACTTTGATAGTCCTGAGGCATGGCACCTAGGGGAGCAGGCATCACAAGGAGAGCATATCTATTGGCCATGTTTCTAGGTTGGGTAGTAGTGTGAACGAGAGTTTGGGTAACATGAGTTTTTTGCATTGTGGAGGAAGAATTGGAGGTGGTAGTGGGATGTTGAGTGATGATTGATGGGAAAGGAAGTGAAGGGATGAAGGGAGGGGTGGAATGGATTTCAAAAGAGTGAGGGCATAATGATGAACTAGAAAAAAGAGAAGTAGTTTCAGAAAGTCCAGGTGTTCTATCAGTGGTAAGAGATAACTGAGTGGAATTTTGCAGATATCGATCAATTGACAAATTGGCTCGTTGGGTTTCAAGTTCTCTAAGGAATTTTGGATCTTTGACTAGGTCCAATAGTTCACTGTCAAACGTGGTTCTAAACAGAGAGAGTTCAAAGTGTTTGTCAAAAGGAAGGTATTCTAGGAAAAGCCACTCAATAGGACATGATTGTGATCTGAACAAAGGTCTAGGACTTAATGAACTTTCTTGCCTTCTAATGATTCTTGGAATCAGGTTAGGATTTTCAAACATAGGGGGAGGATTTGGATTAGGGTTATCCCTAGTGTAATGAGTTCTTCCTGAAGCCAGATTTCAAGTTTTTCAATGCTATTCTTTTATGGATTTTTCAAAATAACTTCTATCACTCCTTTAAGATATTTCAAATCAAGCTCTTTAGGTTTCTTAAAGGTTTGTTTCAACTGAGGATTAGTTCTTCCCTAGTATGGTCACCATTATGTTATCACTCAGATTTTCCTTATAAGTTATTGGGAAGAAGGAAAGGATCCAAGGTAACTACAAACCAATCTTTTAGACTCAAGTGCTAGCCCACTTAAGTCCAGAGGGGGCTCTCTCTTTATGATTTAGCTATGTTTGAAAGGATTTTAGGCTAGTATTAATGTTTAGTAGGGTTGTTTTGTTTAAGAGTGGTGGAGTTTTGAAACAAATGGGAAAACTAGGCTTTAGGCCATTGGGCTATGGAGTTAATCAAGGATAATTCAATGGATTAAGTCAAATTGCTAAGGTATGAGTTCAACAGGCAGGATAACAGAGTAAAAACAAACTTTAGGGCTTGAATGGATGATATTTCTGCTTAAACTAGATGGCAATCAAGAATAATCAAGTTAGGATTAGAAATAGGAAAGGAAGATAGGTCAACTAGCAGAGGGAAATTAAGAATCCTATACCAGGGACTTATTAGAGAAAAACTATAGGGATAGAGGAGCAGTTAAGAATTCCTTTATTGAGATAGTTTAGAAGAAAACATATAAATGTTAGACTGTTGATAATAGAGAGCAATAAAGCTAATTCTGATATACTTTGACTATTTTACCATCTAGATTTAAGATGCACGAAACGTTGAAACATATAGAAAGCACATAAAATCACAAGGATAGAATACTTATTTGTAGTTATACTGCACAAGAATATGATGAAATGTCCTCAACTTTCATTCCTTTTCGAACAAAAATCCAAATTTAAGTACAAAAGCTTTCTTTGCTTGATAGCATAGATTTACAGAGATGTTATAGAATCCACCCACAATACTTCGAATGGAGAAGTATTTATACAAAAATTACATCAAAAATATCTCATAACTACATGAGATTTATTCTAGGGAATACAAAATATCTTTTATAAAATGATAGAGACATATGTATGATTGCTGCTATCCCTTTATTTATGGAAGAGCTGGAGGTTGAAACTTGAATTTGCCTCTTGTTGTTGCTTTAGTAATTGTGTGATGGATCCTTGCTTACTTTTCCCTACTGATACTCTTTACCTATTCCTGATACTCTACCTGTTTACCAGAATTTACCTGTGTAAATATTTTCTATTTACCTCAAAATTACCATGGTAAATTATAGGATATCGGTCATACTATTACACCATTCTTCATTTCGTATCTTCATCCTGATTAATTTCCTGTACACTTCGTCAACTTCAGTGTATTTTGCAAAATTGGGCTAGACTTTGAACAGGTGCTTAACTTAATGCTCAATATAGAAAAGGTTTTCCAAACCATCATACAACACTTTTCCTATAGGTAGTGCTTTCACCGTGGAAGAGCTGACTTGACTTTTGGCTTGTTTGTGTAGTTTATCAATGTAGCCATCATGAGTCATCAGTTTTTCATTTATGACCAGTGGGCTTGGAAGTTCTTTATCCCTCAGAATGTAATATTTTAACACAAAATGATTTATGTCCTCTTGAATACTTTGACTTCTTTTTTCCAGGTTAAGCATTAAGTTCTTTTTAGTAACAACTTTCTTAATTTCAAGGATAGTACCAGTTCGATCCTCAATATCCCATTGTTCCAGCTGTTGCTTGCTTTTGCTATTCAAGAAGTTGATCAATTGGGTTGCCTCTTCAGGTTTCTCTCCTGATTCTTCCCTGGTCTTCTATATAGCCTCTGTAGCTAGTTTAACTAACTCAGTTTGTTCAAAAATGATCTAAATAGTAGACCAAATATAATTGATAGAATCAATGATATTGGTCCATAAAATCTCTCTATTATCTCTCAAAGGCTTTTCTAATGTTAAGTCTTTTCCTAATGTTTTAATTCTTTCAGTCATCCTTCTATTATTTCTCTCTTCTTGAATGTAATTAATCTGTGATAGCTCATTTTTGTTTTCCAAGATGATAGCCGTTTCTTTTAGTATCTTTACTTTAGTTACTTGGATTTTCATTTCCTCCATGGACTTTATTAAGTCCTATTTTTGCTTTGTTGAAGTTTCTACTACTTCTGATGTACTTGTTGTCGTTGTTACTAGCAGAGCTATTGCTAGAGGAATATTGGGTGCCAAAGCTGCTGCAATAATAGATGGCACTGTTGTAGAAATTATGGGTATTACAGTCTGAGGCATGGCGGTTGGCTCCCCCTATTTGGACTACAAAGATTTTTCTAGTTCTTGTTTTGTTTCTTTCAACTACTCATTCAACTTAAGGACCAATTCCATAAGTTCTTCCTCGTTTTGTTTTTAAATTACTTCTGCAATTTGTGGATGTATGAAGGGGCGTGGGGGGTGGAGTTTCAACTGTTTCCTGAGTGCAACAATCTCACCATTCTTTTTCTTTATCAAGCTTTCATCTGCTTTAACATCTTTGGGATCATGTCCCAACTCAATCACCAGGTCTTCTAACGATTTTATCATGGTGTCCTTAGCCCGAGAAGAGGATTTTTCTAACTGTAACTGTGTTGTAGTATTACTCAGAGAATTCTGCAACTGATGTGTAGTGATGGCTTTACTGGTCAATGTGGAATAAACCATCTCACTCATTTACTTATGGAGCTCAATATGATCAATTGGGTGGATGTATCTGGCAAGAACTTCAAAATTTGTTTTTAAATAATCAACCATGGACTTTGGTTGTTGTATTGTTGGCTTCAAAAAGCTCATTTGCATCTTTCCCTCTTTGATGTCAAAGGCTGACATCAGCCTTGTCTAATTTGTAGGAGCCATTTTCAGATATTTGGCATAGGTTTGAACTTTGAGCTGCACATTCCTAAACTTAATTTCTTTGTACTTTTCTTTCAAATCCTAGATTTGCTCTGAAATTGTCTTTAGTGATGATACTTCTACACTTGGCTGCTTGCTTAGAGCCTATGTTTGAGAGGTAGATGGTGTCTCCCCTACTAGTGTTGTCTGCACTGTGTCACTTCTTATCTCTTCATATTCCTGTTTGGATAGATGATTCAATCTCTATATCTTTACATATACCTGATCCAATGGCACTATAGAGGTGCTAGTCTCATTCTTGCTTCTTTTTTGAATTATCTCCTCATTAAGAGGGGTCTGCAATACTGGAGGGTTGCCCATGTTTGTATCAATTTGGGTCAACTCCTCAGAAATGCTTTGTGATTCTGAATCTTTTCCCTGTCCCGAAGTCTCTAGTTGTCCTAATGTCTATGCATTATGCTCTTGTGTTGGTCTTTGTGAAGATTCTCCAATCACCTGTATAAAGGAATCCAAATCAATTATTTTTTCCAAATCTTTCATAACATTTTCTACTTCTAGTTGTGTACTATCTTGTTCTATAAGTATTCCCTCCACCCATTCATTTTGATTTTCATATTATTCTATCTCTGAAATTCTATGATGGATTTAGGGGGATAGCTTATGCTTTTGCCTTCTGTCATAGATGAAGCTATGAGGATCATAAGGCTAGATGAAACTCTTTTTCAATCTCAATCTCTCAAGGATTTCCTCTGCCTCTTTCCCTACTTTTTTGTTGTTGCAAACAAATGGGACTAGGTGATCCTTTATCCTTAGCTGAGCTTTCTTCTTACTCGTCATAAAGTGGATTTCATCAAAATTGATTATTTGCCTGCAGTACTCCAGGGCAAATAATCGCATGGGGAGGTATTTGGGTAGTTTAAAGGGAGGCAGCTCACACCCATAAATTCTGATCTTTGTATGGTTCTGGTACAAGTACCAATCCCCAAACTTGTATTGCTTCGTTAACTGAAGAATTCTCTTAATATCATCACTGATTCTGGGAGGGGGACTTCCTATCAACATGGTAGTTACTGGATGCACAAATTGATCAATATAATTTGTATAAGGATGGGGAAAGAATGTGAATAGTGAAAAATGGAAGTCCAGAAGATGATTGACCTAGGGTTCCCTCTAGTGTCAATATTTTGTATAGATAAAGGGAATTTATCAAGGTGGTAGTAAAGGAAAAGATGATACAGGATTGAAGAATATTTAAATACTCTCTCGTTCTCTAATCTCATGAATTGTTCATGCATCTTATCAGGAATGAATGTAGCATAATCATATTTTAATGCAGGAGGTTGGCTAGGGGAAAAAGGAGTCATGTAGGCAAAGGTCATTTCATCTACATACTCACTAGTGGTAAAACCCATAATGCAGGAAAACATGGTGACAATATCCCTGCCCATACCAGTAAATGCACATGACATGTAAGGAGGGGGGTTTTTTCATCTGTATTGTTCTTTAATGAAATTCTAACTAACTTGGTTGATTTCTGAACTGGACAACCTTGAATTTTTTCCAAGTAAATCGGCAATGGAAAGGGGAGTGAGGTCTTGGCCAAGATGTAATTGCAACATTTCATTTATATACTTAGCTATAATGGTGAAAAGGACTTCCTGGTTAGGGGACATTACAACTCTCAAATTGGGGTTGTAATTTGCATGGCATTGGTGAACAATATCTGGGAAAATATGGACAATGGGGAATTGATATTTAGGTAGGTTTGATTCCCAAAGACCTATTTTATCAGAATTGTTCAGATAATTGTCTCGATACCTATAGTATAGCTTCAGTGGGGTTTCATCAAAAGTAAGGTCCTTAATTTGAAAATATTATCGGCCAAGGGAAGGTAGTCCAAATCCCTATGGGTAGTAGTGATTATAGTGACATTTAGGGCGACAAGAGCTTCCATCCATGGTTCTTGTGTATTCAAGGAAGAAAGCTGGGGTTTTTAAGAATTTTAGATAGAAAAGGTGCTCGGGGAAACCTTGGTGCTAAGAAATAGCTTAATTTTACTGAATTACTTGAGTTTAGAGCAATTTGGTGGAGGTTTCAGTACAAAAACAGGGTTTCTAAGAAGGAAATGCGGTAAATACCTGTGTATGGTTGACTGAAGGGACAAATGGCTATGGTGAATGCTTTACTAGGTGTGCACAATAGTCTGCAGTGGCCTGGAGTTCAACAACTAATGGTGGTTGATGGTTGGGTGTAAGTTACTGGTTTGGACGTACTCTGTGCATGGAAGGCAAAAGTTTATTTTCTCGGTAAAAATCGAAAACAATGATTATATTTGTTTTTATGCACAAAATCAATGAATTTTGGTGGGTGAGTGAGAAAATGACATTAGGATTTAACTAACCGATGGGACACTTAGTCGTTTAGCGGAGGCTGTAAGCGGGAGTGGTAATGGTTTTCATTGCACAGCTTTTGGGAGGTTGGTGGTTTTGGCGGAGGGTTGCGTGGTGCCACAAATTGGATGACACGTAGCATCAGTGAAAAGTGAAAACATCTTATATCGTGTGGTTAACATTCGATGAAAAGGCCCACGTGATATGAACAAGAGTCGTTGGATGTGGGAAGGTAGATCGAACAACGGTTGGCAGCGGAAAGTGTTAGGGAGTTAATGGAGAGAGCCCAATGGCATAACTAACATAATTAAATTGACTTTAATTATATCAGGGATGATATGATTGGATGAATAAAGATTTAATAACTTTAATGGTCTCAGGGGTGATTGTATTGGCGGAGAGGCTACTAATTAATCCAGGTGACTAATTAATCCCTTTTTAACACATAGGGGGTTTTGGCTCTTAATTAATCACGGTTCGATTAATTAATCCAACTTAATTAACTTTATTATGGTTTATTTTTCAAACCATTGGGATGGGATATTTATTTATTTTGGGATTTTTAATAATAATACGGGAAAGGGTAATTTGTTTTGGGAGTTAAATAAATAATAAAAATTAGGAGTTAATATGACCATGGAAAAAAAATGTTCTAAGTAAATGTTTCTGAAAATACATTCATCATCCAACATTATGACTTAGGCTAAAATGTGTTTGGGGGGTTTTTATAAAGAACCATTTATTTTTCCTATGTCAAAGAGTGATTTTACCTTGGGAAAAAGATTTGAAGGGAATGAATGAATTATGAAGGGGGTGAATTTTGATGAAGGGGTTTTAGCACTTAGGCCTTACAAGTTATTGGGTTGAGGCTCTGGTCCCTCTAGAAGTTAGAGAAATGCTCTAAGCCCCTTTAACTTTCAGGTTGTTGGTGACTTTAGTACTTATGGGAAATTAGTAAAATTTAGAAAACATGAGTGAGGAGGTTAATTAGTTTGACTTTTGTCTATGATGTAAATGTTTTCATTGTCATCCATATCTTTAAATGCTTTTGATGATGAAAGTATATGACTTGATAGTTGGATAATCATTCATCATACATAAATGTGCAACCATCCATCTACTTACCCTACCTACACATCTTACCATTTTTTCTTCTTTTATTAGGGTGCACTTAAACTGGCAAACACTTATCAAAACCTTTTCTTTTCTTTTACAATTGTATTCTAACTAAGTATAACCTTATTACATCCAAGGGATCAGATTAAGTTGAGCTCTTTTTATTCAATCTACCTATCTACTTATCTACCAAGATTAAATAGTTTTGTCAGATTTTATTCTCTATCTCTAAGCATGAAATTCAAAACATGAAATCGCCAAGGTTACACTGTTTGACTACTCATGGTTTGTGGCATAAATAACAAGTTGCACATAATCATTTATACAAAAAGTGAAATAGTAGTGGCATTTTGACTAACACACTTTCATGGTTTTTTTATTTTCTTGGGGTTCATTTTTTATTTTTATTTTTGACCTCTTCATTCTTTTTGTCCTTTTATTATTTTTCTAGGACATACCCTCTTTACATTTTTTAATTTTTTTACTTTTTTACAAATATGGAAAACATTTGTAGAAAGCAAAGGTATGTACATATTTCAGAACTAAAACAAGTAAATAATGATATATGACACCTATTGGTATAGGAAAAAGAAGCGGCATGAGATTCCCCTGACGCATTAGGAGCACTAGTCTGAGGCAGAGTAGGAATGATAGTATAAACATATCCTGATTGTGCATAGATTAGGTCATATTTCAAGGTTACGTGGAGTGCATATTTCTTATACTTGGGGAAGGTGACATCTTTAGCAATTGGGTCCAAAATCTGTCTAAGGAACTAATCCATGTAGACGCAATCTTCAAATTCAGGAGCTTTACATATGCTCCTCCTTCTACACCATTCTTGAACATGGTTAGATAGGCAGGTGGCAGAAGTTTTACGGAAAGAGGTTAAGAGTTTGGTACCAGGGGCATAGTAGAGGGGTAACTGGAAGTACGACATAAAATATTTTGCTAGAGTCACGAAGGTAGAATGGGAGGCATGTGGTTGGTCCACATACCATTTGGTAGTAGCTCTAGTAACACTGTGTTGGAACAAACGAAGACACATGGAGTATTCAGTGATGGAATTAGATGAAGACCACATATGAAATGAGAGAACATGATTTGTGGGGTATTCTATTGAAGAATCTAGGGAAATTAGGTGGAGTATGATACTTCGTTACTTGATAACAATTTGTGGAGTCTTTTTACTTTTCCTTACTAGCTTAATCTTCTTTTTTTTCTTATTAATGCATGTGTGTGTACTTCATCAAACTGCTACCAAAAACATAATAACAAGAACACAAGATGTTGATTCTCTGCTAGGACCAAACCCACTCTTCTCTTGAGAGGAAAACATTTTGGTAAGTTTTCTCTTATTGAAGCTTATTTATTGATCAATGCCAAACCCTAGACCTTTGACTAGAAGGCATACCAAGCACAATTCAAGTCCTTCCTTTTCTTCACACTGTGTTTTCCCATTACTTTGTTCACCTCCTTCAGGAACTTCATTTCCGAGTACTTCATCCTTCTTCGAGAACTTCATTCTTCCTAAATTTGACAGCACCATAGCCCTAATTCTCACACGTGTGAGAGGTACCCTAGAGAATTAGGGCCCTTTTACTTCCCTAGAGAGATATGATTCTTGGCTTGTCTTTGGAGGGCTTTAGGCCTAATTTCAAACCCAATCAACACTAATTTATGAACTCTTTGTCCTTGCTATCATATCCACAAACTTTACCACCCTTTCTTTGCATGTGTCTTCTTCATCCTTAGCTACCTTTTCTCTAGCCTCTTCTTTTCACATATTTTAGAACACCTTAGTTCACATTGTAATGGAGTGGATATCCTCTATTTATAGAGTATTGTTTCTCCTTTTAGGCTAACTCCAAGGTTGACTTATAAATAGTTTGCAGGCTGACTTGTTATGCTTACTTCAGATGGTTTCTTTGGTGGTGTCATATGGTTGAAGGAGACGCTTTGATGGTGCCTTTGCATAGGAGGGGACTTGACTTTTCTTGGAGGTTACTTCTTGGACTCTTATATAATGTAACATACCCTTAATGTATTTAATATAATTCTTTTGACCTTTTGATTTACCTATAACACTTTAACATGTGCTAGACCTACTTCAATGAGCAAGAAACTCATTGACATATATTATGAAAATAATATTTCTTTTCTTGAATAAATGCAAATATCAAAAGTATATTTATGAAGACCGAACCTATTTATATTTCCTTCAACAATCCCTCTTAACTAGGGAGGTATTCATACAACATTACAAGGTGTTTGGCTATGTTTCAATCTTGAAGAATCCACATAAGAGAAATTGGATTTGCAATCCATCTATTATAGCATCATAATAACCAACATTATTTCCACATCAAGGCCTTGACTGGTAGCTCTACCTCTTAATAGATCAAAGCACAATGTTGGCAAAACCAATGACTTATAGTCACCTTAGTCATTGTCTCCCAAGGTACTTGCCCACCTAGGTATTCACTGAAGATGACCTTCTAGGACTATTCTTGTCTTCCGTTCCCATCCCTTAAATAATATTGTTCCTCTTTCTTACTCTTGTCTTGGATGCCCCAACCCCAAAGAGTATTGGATGCCAGATGATTACCAAATCCTCTCATTCTTTCTTTCAGAGTGAAGACAATAAATTCATTTCTATCTTGTGTCTACATTTCCATTCATAGCCTTCATCTAGACTTAAGCTTGTTAGTCCTGGTCTAGTGCATGACCCATGAAATGGAAAAACACAATTATCACTCCTTTGTAATCAGGGGTGATCCAAAACTCCCTCTTGATCAGAGATTTGTCATAGATCCCTCTTAATTAGAAACTCTTTCATTCATCAAGAATGTCTTCTTCATGTGTCCTTCAACTGCTTGATCTCCTTCCTTTATTTGATGTCATGAAGTATTTGTTCGAACTTCTTCTAGGTGGGACACCATCCATAGATCATTTTCCTCCTTGGTTTGTCATGTCATTTCTTCCTTTGTGGAAAGTGGCTTTCTTGTCATACATCAGGTTTTCTTGTCATCTAGCTACTCCTTTGTCATTTTTCCATGCCTCGAAATACACTTCTCATCGATGCTTCATCATACTGGCTTGTTTACATGCTTTGAACTAGTAGCCCATCATGACTTTATCATGATATTGCTTCAACATTGCTTTTTATTTTGTTGGATGGCTTCTTCATCACTACATCTTCGTAGAGTAGAATTAGTTATCTGCATCTTTCATATCTCTAAGGTATTTATAGGTGTCAAGGGTTCTTCCTTCCTTTGTATGAGTTGTCCTTCCTTCTTTCTGGAGATATCTTCAAAGTATCTTGTCAGATAGTGATTCTTGGTGATCATGGTGTTCTTCACATGCTTGATCTCTTTCTTCATTTTCTTCTCTTTGGATACATTAGTCAACCATCTTATGCTCCTTGACAGCACTTATTCATTACTTCCTTCCTAGACTAGTCAACATTTCTTCTTTCTTCTTAGTCAACAATATTATACTCCTTATGTGAGCATATTCTTTTGTTGACCTTCATTGCATTGTAGTACATGCCTTTGAGCATGTCATTGGTGAAAGAGATTCTTTCCTACTTGATCATGTTATAGAAATATTCCTATGACTCAATAATATACAAATGATAACATGACTAAAATTTTATGCATACATACCTCATCTTGATTCTCCTTTGATCATATTAGATTCATTTGGTTTTCCTTGGTGTGGCCCTTCTTGCTTCATATTAGCTTGCATGCATATAATCCTTTCATTGAATCCCATGAATGGGATTCCCAATGAGACATTTTCTTTGTTTCATGAACCTTGTTTTTAAGATTCTATCATAGGATCTTAAAGACCCTTCCCTTGCAAATGTTTATTTTCTTTTGATTATGGAGTTCTCTTAAGATTCTTAATCATGATCAATATTCTTTCATTGTGGATGAGGTCCTATACTAGGTATACTCCTTCTACATTAATATCTTGAGCTATATATACAATGCTCTTATATTCTAGAAGATATTTCTAACCGTGCATTTTATTCTCATTATAAATGCTACTTCTTTATGAGTATCAATAACTCTATGTACTTCATGCTTCTAAATTCTAGAAGATGTTTCTAGCTATGCAATTTTTATGTTATTCCTACATGCTCCCATCCTACTCAAAACCTTGAAACAAGACTTGAAGTAAAGAGTTTGACTTAGTCATAGTAGAGATCCAGAGGATCTTCCTTCTTTTGCTTATTTTTCCTCTTCTTTGACCTCTTGAGTCATGTGAGATTCTTCCCTCTGTCTTTTATTGTTATTGTCCTTCTTAAGCTTAGGACAATTCCTTTTGTAGTGTCCATATTCTTGTCATCCATAGCATTGGATTTTGGACATGTCTTTGTTGTTTGTTCTTAGTGGACCAAATTTTTCAAATTTCCCCTTGCTCTTGGTCATGGTAGCAAATGCTTGCTCCTTTGATCCCACATCTTCCTTTTCTTTAAGTTTGGTTTCCTCTATCTTACATAGAGACCATGTTTCACTGGGTTTGGTTGCTTCCTTCTTTGCATATATGCTTGATGTGAAGTTTCCCCAATCCTTAGGTAGAGCATTGAGTACTACAATTGTCATTTCTTTGCCAAACATGACTTCCCCAAGCTCTTGAAGTTGATCCATCATCTCAGAGATCTTCATGAAGTAGGGATTTATTCCTTCCTTGGATATCTTCATATTGTACAATACATTTCTTAGAGATATCACTTCTCATGTTGTGGATATCGAGAATAGCTTTACTAACTTATCATAAATTTCTTTTGATGTTTCAAATTTGGAGACATAAGGAATGGCAGAGTCCTTAATAGACTCTATTAGAATCATTTGATCTCTTGTCTAATCGTTATTGTACTTGGCTAAGGCTTGGGTTTGTTCCTTAGCAAGGATAGTGATATTCCTTTTGACATGTTCTAGAAGTTCATTCTCTTTGTGAACTAAATCAGTCCTCTTCTTCCATGTAAGAAAGTTGTTGGCACCCACCAATGTGTTTCTTTCCTTGAAAAAAGACATGGATGTATATTCAGAAGGGTACATATTCTTACTTGATAGATTTTGACATGTAATGGATTTTATTTCTCCTTGAAGACTTGATGGATTGCCTTCCTAGGATCTTGATGTTCTTCAAGTTTCCTTCTCCAAGTGGACTTGCTTGATGATGATATTTGCTTGGTAACGTGTAGATGATGTAGGTGCCTCTTTGATCTGCTCTTCTTTGTAGGTGCCTTTGTGTGAGGATATTCTTCTTGTTATGTAGTCTTCCTTGATGAATGATAGATGGTGGGCCTTCTTTTACTTGAGTAGATTTGTCTTGATGCTTCAACCTAGTAGATGCCTTTCCTTTATGAGTGTTATTGAGTTTCCCTTTTCTTGATGTGTCACCTTAGCTCTGATACCATGTTGAAGAATCTAGGGAAATTAGGTGTAGAGTGATTCTTCGTTACTTGATAAAAATTTGTGGAGTGTTTTTACTTTTTCTTGTTAGCTTAATCTTCTTTCTTTTCGTATTAATTCATGTGTGTGTACTTCCTCAAACTACTACCAAAAGCATAAGAACATGAACACAAGATGTTGGCTCTCTGCTAGGGCCAAAACCTCTCTTCTCTTGAGAGGAAAACCCTTTGGTAAGTTTTCTATTATTGAATCTTCTTTCTTGATCAATGCCAAACCCTAGACCTTTGACTAGAAGATCCTCCAAGCAAAAGTCAAGTCCTTCATTTTCTTTGCACTATGCTTTCCTAGTACTTTGTTCACCTCCTTCTAGCACTTCATTCCCCAGCACTTCATCCTTCTTCCAGAACTTCATTCTTCCTAAGTGTGACAGAACCACAGCCCCAATTCTCGCACATGTGAGAAGTACCCTAGAGAATTAGGGTTCTTTTCCTTTGCTAGAGAGATATGCTTCTTCGCTTGTCTTAGGAGGCCTTGTAGGCCTAATTTCAAACCCAATCAACACTAATTTATGGATTGTTTGTCCCTGCTATCATATCCACAAACTTAACCACCCTTTCTTTGCACATGGGACTATTTCTAGTCCTAGAAACAATCCTCTTCACTTCAGCTTTTCTCTTCTTTCCTTCGCTACCCAAGGAGACCTCTTCTTTGTCCATTGTTACCCTTGCTATAGCCTCTTCTCTTAGCAGATTTCAGAAAACCTTAGTTGACGTTGTAATGGAGTGGACAACCTATATTTATATAGTATCGTCCCTCCTTTTAGGTCAACTAGAAGGTTGACTTGTAGATAGTTTTTAGGCTAACTTGTTACACTTACTTCGGATGATTTCTTTGGTGGTGTCACATGCTTGAAGGAGATGCTTTGATGGTGCCTTTGTATAGGAGGGGACTTGACTTTTCTTGGAGGTTACTTCTTGGACTCTTATACAATGTAACATACCTTTAAATTCTTTAATATAATTCTTTTGACCTTTTGATTTACCTATAACACTTTAACATGTGCTAGACCTACTTCAACGATAAAGAAACACATTGACATATATTATAAAAATAATATTTCTTTTCTTGAATCAATAGATATATCAAAATTATATTTATGTAGACCAAACCTAGCTACATTTCCTTCAACATATTCTCCATGATTACCTTTAAACTTGGGGATTTCAGAAGGAAACTTGGTAAGCATCACAAGCCAACTAGGGTCATGAAGAAGAGGGTCGTTGATAAGCTGGTTGAAATAAGGGAGGCTCAAACCAACCATAAAAAGGAAGCATTGGAGTAGGAGTGACCGTACGGGTAGAGATTTCTCTTGTGGAGTTACCAAGGTTACCACCTTGGTTAACACTTAGATTTCCTACACCCACCCTAGGGCTTTTGGGTGGAACCCTAACAGACTGAAAGTTGTCTAAACAAAGAAACATGCATACACACAACCATTATACTAGCAAAAGATAATTCTAAAGTAAGAAGGACGTGCCTCAGGTCCTACGTTTGGGTAGTTCCTCAAGGGTCCAAACCCTTCTTCACGTCCCTTTCGCTCCTTTGCCCTACAAAACCAACAATTCTAGAGAATGCAACAGTATATGGACAAAGATTTATACAAAAATCATCTTTATGTTATAAAAGAAGGAAGTTAGTTATGAACTTTAAACAACCATTCATACATGAAATTCAAACATGAACATCATAAACATAGAGAAGAAGCATATCAGGAATCAAGACGTGTTTCTTTATTATAGACAAATAGAAAGTACTAAAGGAGTAATATCACCTGAGCAACCTTTTGCAGGCTCCAAGCACAGCTTCCTTAAGGATCTGTCCCGCCTCAAGCCTCTATCATATCTCCTTCCAAGACTCACTCCATGATGCCATAACAAGTGGATGAACATCAAATCACAACGAAACAAGGGTTTCCTGTACAAATGGGGGAAGTGCAGAAGGCACAAGGGTCTTCAGACCTGGTCAGGGGAAAATCTCAGTATAATAACCTTTCTCTCTCTTCTCTTCTCCCTTAGGCCTTCCCTTTGATGTCTTTTTATACCAATTCCAAAGTAGTTTTTTAGTTATGAATTGGTTGGGAATAGTTGGGGCCACGGGCACTAACAGGTGATCAGCAGGTAAAACCCGCGATCTCCGCCCGAAAATAAGGAGTTTTATATTTTTTTTAAGTGTTTCAATACATATACGCGGGTTGGGTATATATGGACCCGCGTATACATGCGTTTAACTCAGGGCAATGTCGCGTAGAGGAAATAAAACACTGTTTTTTAAATTTGGGACCAGGTCTGGAAGGAGGGATTGCCCTAGGTCATGAGTGCAGCATCACAAACCATAATAGTGAGATTTGGAGCTATAACACGTGCCCCCTAATATATGAGGTCAGAAGGGGTACATGATGGCCGAAATATATTAAGCAAGTACATGGAAAGGAAATCTGCCAAAAATCGAGGAGTACTTCACCAGAATTCAGCCTGCCAAGCCACAAAAGGAGATCAGAAAGAAACACCGTCTGAGGCGGGCATACCCATGATCAGAGAAAGAAAAAGCATGTCCGCATATCAAGTACAAGTGGATCCACTAAGTATACAAGTATAAATGACTGGAAAATACATAATGGATCATCTGATCATGATCGAACAAGTACATGTCTGAATATCACATATAAACTGTCAATGATGTTGGAAGATACAACGGATCACTGATATCAAAGACTGATCCCAAAAGGTACCAACTGAACATGATGGATAAGGATGGTACTGCACTGCAAACTCAGGTGCCAGCATATAGAATGTCGCCATGACTGACTGCAACATATAAGGTGGAATGGTATCAACTAGCAACAATAGGAGCAACTGTCAAGTGAAACAATGAATGCTGATACAACCTCAGGTATTCATCGACTGTCGTGGTACATTTCTACACCATGGGAATAAATGATCTGAAGTCGAACATGTGAGAAATTGTTTGATTACCATTCATTGATGTATACCCTTAACAAACGCGAGACTACTCACCGATAATGATAATGAGCATCAAGGTACCCAGTACAAACTAACAAGTGCGAATAAATGAGCTGAAGTCGAACACCTGTAAGAATCTATCGATCAGGAGACAATGATGGTTTCCCACTTTTGATAGCAAAGGATCTGCCACTAATGACTGCAACCCCAAGGTACTGCCAAATGGACTCTAGATCTTTGCCCCAGAGCAATGAGTCGGAGTCGATAGGGAAAGATCCGCTAGAAGGAAGGCATTAAGGCATCCTTCATCAATCTAGCGCGAGTCTAACCCGTAGGCCAATAATGTGGAAGGATCAGACGAAAAAAGATGTAGTAACCGAACCGAAGTACATTTCCGGCGTACACAAGATGTAGCTAGCGCACGACAAAACCACTCTGAACCAACCAATAATGAAATTTGACACAGAGGCGAGGTATCCACCAATAGGGTCAAATGGAAACCAAGGTACTGCACGAATCCCAATGTGTGATAATGTAAGCTGACGTCGAACACAAGGGAAACCACTCAGTCAAAGACCCATGATACTGATCGATGCTGAGCACAAGGTAACCTATCAATAATGAAAATAGGGCCAGGGTGCAGCTCTAGGCCTGTCCTCAGAGTAAGATGTCGTCGTCGATAAGGACAAGACCCGTTAGCAAGAAGTCAATGGAGACCTTCTCAAACTGGCATGAATAAAGGACCAATATAACTGATGCGATGATAGACATGACACTGACAACCAGGGATGGCCGACTGAAAAATGAGTCAAGAGACACCGCAGAGAGGCCAACTCAGGCTAACTTCCCTTGAACAAAAGCACGACTCAATGTGACTATATGGCACCATATGATGACTCTGTATAAGTTCATCATGCAGGAGGCACGAATGAACCCTCCATATGATTAGAAGAGATAACCAATCGGGGGAGAACTGACTCAATAACAAGGTTAAGGCGTACCTAAGTCAAACTAAATCCCGCCCAAATGAAGGAGAATTTGTTTTGAGTGCTTTGTTCAAGGGCGACATGACTTACTCTAGCTGCCAATAATAAATGGAAATACTGTCACATTCCTGCTCTTTTTGGGAATATTTATTTTTTTTGTCTTTTTCTGTTAAGATTGAAAAATAATAAAAGAATGCTATGGTATAGTGGAAAGAACGAGTGTCGATGAAACAGATGATCTAGCCTGGGAATGGAACATTCCTTTGCTCAATGCAGGGAGGCAAAAACTGGTCCGTGACACTCAAAGGTGTGTTCCTTCCACGGGTCAAGGTGTGTCAAGTTGTAGAACTCAGAGGTATGCAAGGTTGATTTTGCAGTCATCATGGTCAAAATTTGGCTTAAACATGAGTCCAAGTGAAGCTGGCTCTAGGCCAAAAGGTGCAAATGGTCAACATGCAATGCAGTAATACAACTCAACACAAAGGAGCCTCTAGGGTATAAGGCCAGAACAAAGCGAAGAAGCTAAGAGGAATGAGTCTTCAACGCATAATTCATGGCGGGACTACAGAGGACTCCCGAGCCTACTCAAATTGGAGCAGCATGGGCAACAAATGTTAGTGAGGTGCTAACTACGATGCCCATGTAAAGGATGGCTCTACCATCATGTCATCATTTTAAAAATCGGCGAGTGAAGATGGCTTATGAACCATAACACGACGGGATCGACCCTATGGCAGATGTATTGATAGATGGAGGCTAGTATGCATGATGCAAAGAAAAAATGTCGTCCCTAACCTATATGCCAGTGAGAAAACGATACCTGTCATGACGGGTCAACAGTCATGGAACTGTCTCGAAACAGTCGAAAATGTCGAAAATGTCCTGAAAAGCAAACCATTCTCGACATTCCAAGCTCCCAAGTTAAAAGTCACATGAGGCCAAACAAAATAAAAGTTTGAAAAAACTTTTCATTTTCAAAACTTATAAAAGGGATTTTGGACTCACCATTTTTACCAATTGATTTGGAGAGTAAAGATTTGGAGCAAAAGGAGCAAACTTCTCGTGTGCCAAATTCGACCGTTCAAACTCTTCAAAATCTTCCAAGTAACTCTTATACTTAGCTTGCAATTCATTGTGACTAGTTTTAAGATTTTTCATTGATGTTTCACCGTTGAAATTTTGTTCAAAATTTCACTGCGGTGTATATGCGGGTTGGTAATATGAAACCCA
Source organism: Pinus taeda (assembly GCA_000404065.3). Taxonomy (NCBI): domain Eukaryota; kingdom Viridiplantae; phylum Streptophyta; class Pinopsida; order Pinales; family Pinaceae; genus Pinus; species Pinus taeda. Next base: position 500,160 of record APFE030763589.1, on the reverse strand, counting down.
TGTACACGCGGGCCCTATACGCGACTGTGTGTACAGTAACCCGTGTATACGCCATGAACCAATTTTAATAAATAACTAACGGTTGGAACTCATTTTTTTCTCAGGATGCTGGTCGCGTGGCGTGAAAGAGAACATGCAGCGGTGGATAATGAAGTTATGAATAATCCTCAAGCCTTGGATGCTTTACGGGGATGCGGCTTGCTCAAATTCTTCAAACTGCCGAACATGAAAGCCAATGTACGACTGCTTGAGATGCTCATTGACTATTGGGATGTCGAGGAGGAAGCCTTCATGATTGATCAAATGCCACTCAGGGTAGAAGTGGAGGATATTTATTTTATCACGGGCCTTTCCCGAAGGGGAGAGGTAGTATAGTCCCAGGGCAGGACACGGAGCAGTCTCACTATAGAGGACTACGTACATATATACTACCCAGGACATCCCAAAAAAGTTGGGAGCCATATTTCTATTGCACATGTGGCGAGTTTATCACTGAGGATAATCCTGTCACCATAGCTTGAGTGAATGGATCGTCCTCTCTGCATCAGGCATCACGACTCATCATGAGCGTGGCAGTTGATTGTCTCACTACTATGTTCGACTGGTGTACTCCTCTTCTAGCCAGCATGAAGAGCCAACTCACTTCTATCAAGAGGGGACAGACCAAGAAATTTGGCTATGGGACTATCTTGCGCACTTTCTTCTTTGAGAGGATTCCCGCACTCCGCCCCAGGGTAGTAGTTCCCATCAGCACCCCACACAATCCACGCATGGGCCGGTGGGCTGACCTGATGAAATGTCTGGGGGGTGGGGAGGTCCCGAGGACTGCTTTCGACGATGACTTCTTCACCTGGTGGGATCAGTGGATCATCGCCGTAGACGACTACCCCATGCTGGGCTGGATTTATGAGGAGATCCTGACCTAGCATTACCGCCGAATGCAGCATGGGGCGAGATTGGTAAGAATTTTTGATTTTATGATTTTCTTTTGGATTTTTCAAATATAATGATGCATTTTGAAAATTATTTTTTTATGAGATTCAAATGACTAATATAATGATCATGATCCAAATATTGGGCCAGTACGACTAGATGGACTCCCACGGCACAGACGGCACGACTGAGGAGCCGAAGACGTGGCTACTGAGACGAAACAGACTCTACACAACATCTAGTGACACTTGACGAGACTGAGCTGTCGATTACCGATGGCTGATATAGAGGACCTTCCTGAGGATATGCAGCGTCATGTGGTTGGCATGCCACGTGACTGGGTTTGCACTTTTCGGCGTGTAGCCAATGTGATAGTTACCTACTTGGACACTCATCCTAAGCCGCGGCATTAGATATGCCAGACATCATTATGGGCATCTGAGTCCCAATTTTGTATATTTTTGGACAACATATGTACACTCGAGATGTTTTATAATGATATATATATATATTATATAATATATATATATATATATATATATTAATATATATAATATATATATATAGATATATATATAAAGTTTGACTTTTTGATGCTTGATTTTATTATGATGAATGATTTATGTGCTAGTCTAATGCTTGATTAGCGATAGAATCAGCTAACCAATTATGAAATCTTGTAATGTGAAAATAATTAATATAAACAAATGATCTTTGCAACAAACTCACCCTTAAATACTGGCGATATAAACATGGATCCCTTACCTGATAAGTGTTATTTAATTGTCACACTATCAATTGAGAATCGAGATAAACTACCAACGAGTCAATCTCGTGAGAGATTGCCTCGGATAGTAAATTAATAATGGCGGTATACTCAGCCATATTATTTGAAGCAGGACCAATGCATACACCTCTTGATACCATCAATTGACCAGTTGGATAATAGAGTACCCAAGATGCGGAAGCGAGATTCCGAGTGTGCTGACTAGCACCATCAGCGAACCCAAAATAGACCAAGTCATCCATCAACACCTGCAACAACAGACCAAAAAGTGTTGACATCACAAAACTCTCGATGATATATGCACAAATATACATAATATACAAAGAATCCATTGCCTAACTCCTACTTAAGCAAAGTACTTCTTTAGGTAGAGCATGTTTTGGGGCTCTGCCAACTTGTTTCCCTCAAAATTGATGAACTCATACAACCCTTTTTCTAAAACTCGTTTAATAATGAAAGGACCGTACCACATAGGCTTAAGCTTGCCTACCCCCAAGGTGTCTTTATCTTGGTCATAAACCAAGACAAGGTCACCTTCAGAAAAGACTCGAGGATGGACAGATTTATCATACTACGTTTTGACCCTTTTCTTATGAGCCTCATTCATCGTGGCTGCATCTTGACGCTGCTCATCGAGATGTTCCAAGTGCATGAGGCGCTCTTCGAGACTCGAAGTCTCTGGAAGGAGCTCTACAACTAACTTAAGAGATGGAATTTCACATTCAATCGGAAAGATAGATTCCATCCAGTAAACCAATTGAAAAGGTGTAAAACTGTGGCAGTCTTTACGGAGGTCCGGTATGCCCAAAGAGCCGAATACAGCATAACGTGCCAATTGGACCGATTTTTGTCGATTGTCCATTGGAGTATCGTCTTAAGAGTTTTATTGACTACCTCGATCTATCCATTGGCTTGAGGATAATAACGAGATGAATGCTCTTGCCGGAAACCTAATTTAAGAGCCAATTCAGACTCAGTTGATTTTGGAAGTGACTGCCATGATCAATGACAATCTCTCTTGGGACACTGAATCTTGAGATAACCTGATTGAAAAGAAACAAAGCTGCCGTGTCACTATCATTTTTATAAGTGGGCATGGCCTTGGCCCACTTTGTAAAGTAGTCTATAGCCACAATAATATACTTGTGATTTGCCGCTAAAGGCGGATTACAAGTTGTAAAATCAATACCCCACTTAGTAAAAGGACCGACAGTGACACTGGGAAAAAGAGGAGCTTGATGAGCACACATCTTGCAAGTAAAGATCTGACAATGGTGACAATGTTTTACCGCTTCCACACAGTCTTTAAAGAGTGAAGGCCAAAAATAGCCAGCACGTAAGATGCGTTGGGCTGTAGCGAACCCCGATAGATGACCACCACAAGCTCCACTGTGGCAATCATTTAGCACTGATTCTGCTTCCTCCAAGGTTAAACAGCACCGAAGGATTGAATCAACCCCTCGACGGTATAAGGTATCACTAATGATAACATAATTTTTAGCCAGGTGACGTAATTTACAACGTTCATCCTTGGAGAAAGTAGAGGGAAACTTCGAAGTCTAGAGATAGACAATGATATCTCCATACTAAGGGTCGAGTGAAGAGATGAGGAACAAATGTTCACCGGGAAAACTTTCCTCATAAACAGTGTCCTCTCCACAAGGCAGCTCAGAAATTAGCTCAACGAAAACCATGGATTTCTTAGACTTGGCTGACAAGAACTCAAGATCAAATTCTTGTAAGATGACTATCCATCTATTATATTTTCCCCAAATCACTCACCTACTGAGGACAAATTGAAATGGATTGACCGTCGCTAAGACAAAAATTTTGCGTAGCAAGATATAATGACGGAGCCACTGGACAGCATGGACAGCGGCCAAAGCCAACTTCTCAACCGGAGAATAGCGAAGTTCAAGACCTATTAAGCCTCAGCTCAAATAATAAATCACATGCTCGATGAGAGCATCATCCTCCTGAACGAGAACCATACCAATGGTTGATTCTGCTGCAGCGAGATATAAAAGGAAGTCTCTGCCATAATCCGGTGGACTCAAAAGCGGGGTAGAGACTAGTGCTTTTTTCAAAGCATCGAACGATCGTTGCACAAAGTTGTCCCATACAAATGGAACTCCTTTCCGTAGCAAACGCATGAACCCTTTAGTGATCTTGACATAGTTTGCTATAAACTGCCTTAAGAAATTAGCCTTCCCTTGAAGACTCTGAAGTTGATGAATTGAGGACGGTGGAGGCAACCGAACTATTGCCTCAACCTTGAAGGGATCAACCCGAATCCCTTAATTTGACATAATGAACCCTAACAACCGACCAGACGTAACCACGAAAATGCACTTGTTGGGATTCGACCGGATTTTATAAAAACGACATCACTCTAAAACCATTCGAAGGTGACTAGGGTGATCAGTTCTCTTTCGAGAACGAGCAGCGAGATCATCTAAGTATGCTTCGATGACATCCTTGATGCCGTGGAAAGCATGTGAGATGGCCCGCTGAAAGGTGGCTCCAGTACTTTTAAGACCGAAAGGCATCTTTCTATATGCAAAGATACCCCAGGGACATATAAAGGTTGTCTTATGTTGGTCTTCAGGACAGATAGAAATTTGATTATAACCAGAAAAACCATCCATGAAGGAAAAAATCTCATTACCCGCACACTCGTCGATAATCTGATTAATGAATGGAATGGGGTAATTATCTTTGGGACAAGCCTTGTTTAGGTCCCTAAAATTGATGCATACTTGAATTGTTCCTTGCTTTTTATCCACAGGGACTGGATTAGAAACCCAATCAGTAAGAGGAACAGGGTATATAAAACTCGCCTTTAGCAGCTTCTCCACTTCCACTTTGGTAGTTGCTGCTTTCCTAGGGTTTACGGGCTGAAGCCTCTGACGAACTGGTTTGGCATTTTCATACGTCTTGATCTCATGTTGAACTATAGATGGGTCAATGCCAGGCATTTCTTCATCAGACTAAGCAAATACATCCCGAAATTCCTTGAATAGGTTGGTGTAAATTTGAATTTCTTTGGGGGAACACTGAATTCCGATGAAGAGATTCTCGATCGTGTTAGGGTCCCTAGAGATGTTTATAGGTGTTGTTTTTGAAATCACCGACATATTACCTTCGGCACGAATGTGTGCTGGAGCCAAAGGATTTGACACCGTACCCATCATTGCTTCGAGTATTGCTTCTTCCAAAGGTAAAACTGAATCTAAGCAGTCCAAAGCAGAGGTAGAATCAAGGCTCCAAGCCGGGGCCACATCGCCATCTAACTCCTCTTCGGAAAAAGGAGTAGAATGGTCATCTGCAGAGTTGACGATAGATTGACATCTAAGCTCGACTGCAGATATAGGAAATGCTATTCCATGCCCTTGTCCTTCAACTAATGTGGTCGTAGGTGAAGGCAAGGTCCAAGGGTCTGAAAAATAATGAGTTCGGAAGAACTCTTCTCGAGAAGACTCCTTAGATGATGAAATGGCATTGATTTTAGCGATAGGAGAGGGAAACTCAAAAGTACCCATCAATGAGGAATACATCCCTACTCCTAGATTCTCAGTAGACAGACGAGGGTTATCCACTAAAGGAACAGTAGAGTCGGAGCTTGCTTGAGGATCAACTGGACAATAATCCAATTGATCAACCTTCACGATTTTCCCCTCATGAGGAAAGCAAATGATACGAAACAGATTTGAAACAACGAAGTCCATTTCGTATACCCAGTTCCTTCCTAAGAGGAGATTATAATCTAGGTTAGCATCTACGACTTTTACTTCAATATTAACGACCTTCCCCCTAACACATATAGGAAAGGCCAGGATAATCCCATGTGGCTTATGAGAATGGCCATCGAATGCAGTCAAGACGGTAGGTGAAGGAATAACCGAAGGTGATCCAATAGCCTTCCAACATGACATCGACATGACGCACGTGGAAGTTCCTTCATCAATAACGGTACGAAAGATGTTAATTTTCTGGTATGTAGACTTTATTTGAAAAGCCATATGATGAGGGAGTCGCTTTTTGACATTTAACATGTCGAAAGTGAGCACTAAAGAGTTAGTTGGATCGATTTCCCCAATCGCGGAAATTAAATCACTTCTCTGAGCTATACACGACTGGAGAACCTCTAAAGTGGACATGGCGCATGGACTCTGAGCCAGATCCTCCATAATGGAGTAATTCTGGGCATCCCTAGCATTAGGAATAATAGTCACACATTTAGCAGAACCTTTTGGTATCCGTGGTATAGTCTCAACAGGGGGTGGCTCGATGTGAAGGCCAGTACTTTCAGGAACAGCCTTGTCCTTGGAAGTTTCAGCTTCACCATAATCACATGACCGAGTAGCCACATGGACGTTAGAACCCATCATGAAAACATTCGATGATTTTTCCCCTTCTTGGTTGCCCCCTGCTGAGGTTACACGATTTGAACTCGCGCCAGCAAGAAGTTGTTGCCCTTGGGGAAAAGGGTTGGTTAACACAGCTTGGGAACTAGAAGTCCCTTGCTACCCTAACAAGCACTGAGCGTCTTCAATCTTGGGGCAAAGATGAGTTAAATGGTCTCCACTGCACAACTTGCATGGAAAATTAACTTTCTTTTTCGACTCATTTCTACCACCACCAGCGTTATTGCCGGATTTATTTGCATCAGGCTTCCCATCCTGGTTCTTTTTCTTACCACATCCTTTCTTTTTCCCATTGGAATTTTGATTTCCTTTGGGGTTATCAGATTGGATGGCATTAATCGAAGAGGTTTGGGAATTCGTAGGGTTAGATGATGTGACTTGGTTGTTAGAAGCAGTTTGTAAAGACAACTGCTGCAATTGGTTCAACAAGTTCACCGTATTCGTGTCTATCGACCCAACAATACCATCTGCGGGGGGACCTGGCTTCGACTTAGCTACGTCAACCTTAGACCCAGGAGCATCTGGCAAGTATTTTTGTAGGATCCTAGACTGAGAGTAGATCAATTCTAATTGTTGGGCCCTAAAAATAGCTTGCTCCTCAGAATAGACCCCAGACATGTAGACATCCTTGAAGATCTCAGGTATCAAAGATTTCAAAAACCACTCGAGATGGTACTCCAGAGGGATTTCAGCTTTAATGAGCCTCTTTCTCCATCTCCATTCCTGAATATGATCAGAAATGTGAGTTGCCTTATCCTGACGAAAAGTGGCCAGTAGTTTGGTTCCGGCATCATACTGGACAGGCAATTGAAAATGGTTTAAGAAAATATTAGATAAGTCAGCAAATGATGTAAAGCTGCCCCCAGGAAACTCTATATACCATTTGGCCACGTTACCCATCAAGGTGCGTTGAAATAGTCTCAACCTAACTGAGTCATAGATCAGGGAGTTAGATGAGCACCATAAATGGAATGTGGTTACATGGTCACCTGGGTCCTCACCACTCTTCCCTTCGAATTTTGGAATGTCTGAAGGGAGTTTGGTTGGGACCAGAGGCCAGGACGGATTGTACTTGATTGGATCGTTAGTTAACTTAGTGAGATCTGGCAAGTTCAATGTTGCCAGAAACAGAATTCTAGGAGGAGCTTGGGGATTCCACCCTGACTGGGCGGAACTCCCAAAGCTCTAAAAAGATTGACCTGGATTTTGGAAGGCACCAGGCTACTCAAAGTAACCAGTAGAACCCGCTGAACCAAAAGGCAAGCCTTGTGATCTAGCAAAACTCGGAGTTTGACCAACTCTGGCTGTATATCCACTGTACCCAGCAAAGTTTCCTCCTAAAGGATTATAAGGAGTTGATAACCCCTGATATGGATTCCAAGCCGAAGCTAAGGGAGGAATACTTTGGAATGAACTAACTGTGGTGTACGGCCTACTCCCATATTGGCCAAAAAATGGATTCCCAATTCTAGCGCTACTAACCCCAGGGTTATTCCAACCTTGGAAAGGATTGTTGCTTTGTCCTATAGAAGAAAAAGGCATGGATCCTATCATTGGGTTGGAATGTGGTATATGACCACTTCCAAAAGGAAAACCCTGGAACGAAGCTGATCCACTCATCATGGATGTGGCGGCCCTAAACAGAGCTAAAGGAATGCCCTGTGAATGGGTGCCAAATGGGAAGAATCCAGAACCAAAAGCATTAGTTTGGGAATTTCCACTCGTGGACGGAATGGAGGTAGACCCAAAAAAAGACATGCTAGCAAAAGATACGAATAAAGAGATGGAGGGGATGGAAATAGTTCCTCCCCCTTGTATAGATATGGGAGTCTGCACAGTCGTAGCACTTGTAGAAGCCATGCTTCCAGTAGTGGTCATCGAAAGTAAGCGCGTAGCATAACCTGGACTTGACGGTTTATGCGTCGGAGTCCCAACGTATTGTAATACGTCTAGATGACTAGATGGTAGGGGTGAATTCGGAGTTTTTAACGACTCTGAAAGTTCTTCTACCTCTATGTTATTCTCCGCTTGTAAGCGAACTTGAGAAAGAACTGGAGTGTTCCTCTCTTGTTCTGCAGAAGTACCAGGCCTTGCTTGAATACTAATGCCCCCGAGAGGAGGATCAATCCCCGATGCATCAACTACCGTGGGATGAAACCCACCGGTATTATTACCTTTGCGCCTTCTAGGAGAAGGCTCTAAACTCGGTGGTGAAAGACCACGAAGTCTTCGAGACCGTCTAGGAGATTGGTCAGCCACTTTGAATTTCTTGCTTAAGATCTAACTAAAGACTCAAAAAATTGAAAGTTAGGCTGACTAAGATCACAGAGCACACACTATAAAGTCCTTGAAGATAACATCCAGTCAAACAACTTCCAAGTATTTTTGCTCCGGGTGATTAGGACCAGACACCAAAATACGAGAAAGTGAAATAAGGGGCCTTCTGAAGATAGTCTGGGATGATGAGGGCCCAGGCCTATCAGTGAATGTAACAGAGGAAGTTGCGCTGACCTCCTAACAATAGCCTACGCCGGTGAAAGCCCCCAGGCTTCGAAAGGGTGCCCTCCAATAGTACTGTCAAGAGTGATGCAACGTTGACCTCAGGTGGCACGGGATTCCCCTCCGCAGCCACCTATGTAGTTCCCTAGGAGTAGCAACTATGGATACCAACTCATTGTAGAAGCTAGGCAGAACAGTCATGAGGTAAGTTTGGACAAGTAGGAGAGGGGGTATCTCTCTTCCCTGTCTTCACAGACTCTCGTGCTTAACTCCCAGATCCAGAGTTTTCCTGGTCTTCCTAACGCTATTGGATTTTCTCTTGTTATTCAGACTCCTATGTTTGATGTTCAAATGGCCTTGGAGAGTTAACTCTCCACTCGACTAATCCATGGCCCTAAAATCCTAAAACTTGTTGGTGTATGTAACTTAAGAGAAAAAGTTCTAGTGAATTTTAGTTAGTGCTTGATTTTAAAATAGGTTGTTCTTTAAGTCAGGGGATGATGGAAGTGAAACTAGTGGTGTTTTTTCGACGCAAAAGAAATTAATAAAAACCTAACTATATGTGTATGCACTTGTCTTTGTTTTTCGATGAAGAGTAATTTCTACAGGGTTCAAGGAAAACTTCTAATAAAACAAACTTTTCTTTTCTTTTCATTAATTCACACTTCACACTCACAAAAGTTAACAAAGCTATGTATGCCTAAAGAGATGCAAATCTATCCTAATGCAACAAATATATGCTTGATGCAAGATTCAAAACAACTCTAAAAATAAGAAATGAAAGTTGCTTTGCTTATCAATTTTTATTTTGCCACTTAGAATGTCTAGATGGAATATGAGATGCTACCATTCATTTCGTCTAAACGCTAAAAACAAATTTCAAGACAAACATAAAGCACTTTCATTCACTAAAACGAAACCAAATGAAAAACAAGTTCAAGAAAGCAAAACGAAGTTTTTCAAAAAGTTTTTGTCAAAGCAACAACAAAAAATTCTTTTCAAAGATGCTCTCAACAAAACTAAAACTTTGCGATTGAAACAATAAGCAACAAACACTTTTGCAAGTTGACACCATACAATGGATGAAAACTCAACAAAAATAAATGTGTTTAAAGATGCTTTTTAACAATTGAAAGCAGCAATGAAAGCTTTGGCAACAAAGACCAAAAAAGATCAAAAAGACAATTTCAAGAAAGTATCAATCGACAACTTTCATGAAACAAAGAAGTGGATGGTCACAAAAAGCGGTTTTGTCAAGCAAACAAAAAGTCACCAAAAGCAAGATTCAACACAAAGATTGATACCAATCTTTCTACCTTGATAAATCAGAGAAGCCAAGATTCCAACAAGAAATCTTGTGTGCTTTTAGCAAAAAATGATGATGCTTGCAAAAACAAAACAAGACCAATACTCCTTACAATCAGAGAGAAATCGGAGTAAGACGCTTGTTGTAAAACAAACAACTGATACTGAAAAAATGACTGTTTCAAACTGAATCAAACCACCAGACAAACCTTCAGAGACACAAATTTATAAATCTTGAAAATTGCAAGATATACGCGACTGTACTTATGTACAAATTGCGTGTATAAACGACTGTGCCTAAGGAAACTTATGTATATGCGGGTTTACTTCAGTAAACAAGCATACGTACGCTTATGTAACTAAGGAAAATAGCGTATATGAAAGATTTCAAGAAAAATAAAAAACAAACTGAAGAAACTGGCAAAACTTAGGATTCAAGAACAGACCAGACATTAACAGCAAACAAACAAGCCACTGAGCCCTGATTGGCTTGACAAACACCCAAACTAGGAACAACAAGAGTGTTGTCCCCAGTGAAGTCGCCAATTATGTTGAGGGATTTGCTCCCTTAGGGCTTTTGGGTGGAAACCCTAGGAGACTGAAAGTTGTCTAAACAGAGAAACACACATTCACTCAGCCATTATGCTATTATAAGCAAATTTTATAGTAAGAGGGGCGTACCTCAGGTCCTACGTTTGAGAAGTTCCTCAAGGGTCCAAACCATTCTTCAAGTCCCTTTCGCTCCTTTGTCCTGCAAAACAACCAATTCCAAAGAATACAACAATATATGGACAAATACTTATAAAGAAATCATCTTCATGTTATAAAGGAAGGTAGTTAGTTATAAACTTTAAACAACAATTCACATATGAATTCAAAACATGAACATCATAAACATAAAGAAGATGCATATGAGGAACCAAGACGTGTTTCTTTATTATAGACAAATAGAATGTACAAAAGGAGTAATATCACTTGAGTAACCTTTCGCAGGCTCCAAGCAAAGCTTCCTTCCGGATCTGTCCAGCCTCATGCCTTTAGCATATCTCCTTCCAAGACTCACTCCATGATGCCATAACTAGTGGATGAACATGAACACACAATGAAACAAGGGTTTCCTGTATAAATGGGGGAAGTGCAGAAGGCAGAAGGGTCTTCAGACTTGGTTAGGGGAAAAATCTCAGTATAATAACCTTTCTCTCTCTTCTCTCCTCCCTTAGGCCTTCCCTTTGAGGTCTTTTTATACCTCTCCCAAAGTAGTTTTTTAGTTGGGAGTTGGTTGGGAACAGTTGGGCCACAGGCACTAACAGGTGATCAACAGTTAAAACCCACGATCTCTGCCCGAAAATAAGGAGTTTTATATTTTTTTAAGTGTTTTAATACATATACGCGGGTTGGGTATATGCCTACCCGCGTATACACGCGTTTAACTCAGGGCAATGTCACGTATAAGGAATAAAACACTGTTTTTTAAATTTGAGACCAAGTTTGGAAGGAGGGGTTGCCCTAGGCCATGAGTGCAGCATCACAAACCATAATAGTGAGATTTGGAGCTATAACAATGTCGTGAAGAAATAAAACATTCATCTCATCAAATTTTAAATAAAAAGAAATGAAAATAAACAAAAAAATAAAATGTGGATGCCATAAACAAGAAAAGGGAAACCTTGAACAATGAACATTATTAGAAGTGTTTGCAAATGAAGCTAATTATCATTTTATGCCAAAAAAAACTTACACTGTTGAGAATTACTTCACAAAACATTATCTATCTCACTCTTATTAGATTTATTAGCCAATAGCTTATTCACAAAAAAATTACAAATTGTGAAAAATTACTTCACTGCTAAGAACGGAAAATAAACATATGTCCAAAAATCTTTCAAGATTTGTACACAACTAGAAACTATTAACTATTGGGGGTATATATTGAACAAGATTCTCTCGTCTTGAACTTAGTGATTATGGAGGCTAAAACACGTAATGTACATGTTTCTTCATATGAGCTAGTCTCCCTTCAAAGTGCTCTAGGATTTCCTATATATGCCCCCTGATCCCTTTGCATATTTTCTAATATATCCTACATTTGCCACTGGTTTTGTTGGAGGTCATTCATGAATTATATGATCGTATTTATGTCGTCATGTTTGTGTGTTATGATTCTTCTAGAAGCATATTGATATATACATGCTTATTACCAATGTTTTCTTGATTAGATGTAGAGTCATTAAAATCAAGTTTATTGAAAGGGTTGGGATCTATAGCCTATCCCTAATCAATTATCTGCATGTGGCATTGGATTGAAGCACATCATTCCCCAACACCGTGTATTACTTTGGCTTGTCCACATGGAATATTGTATTTTGCTAGAAAACAAAAATTCTTGAATACAATAATGTGATAAATGGGGTAAACTAACAAGACCTTTTATGTTGAACAGAGCATGAACTTAGCATATAACAACAACATGCCACCTAGTCTTACATTGCAATGAATCAAGACATAGTTCCAAAAGAAGCCATGTAAATGAATAGATACAAAATGCAAAAGAGATGTTATAAAACTCCCAAGAATCAAGTGAGAACATAGATACACAAAATCCAAATAGTAGAAAAAATTATCAAGTGAAATGGAAGCAAAGAAGCATTCCATCTTACCTTGTTATCAAGCTATGAAACAACAAAATAACATGTTATCATACTTTCCAAATAAATGACGTTTATTCCCATGTATAACATGTATCTATGTACCTCTTTTTAATTCATTGCCTACATCATAGTTGAATGTATATCACCACTAATTTAGTCATTTCCCTATTATGGTTGTAAAAAGTTACTATCCCCATATTTTCGTAGAAAAAAATTTCTTGATTTTAAAATGTTTCCCTAATTTAATTTGAGTATTTCTTTGTATTGCAATTCACAGCGTGTGTAAATGTAGGAGAATAGAGAAAACAAAATAAAAGCCTCCTTCACACTCTGCAAATATCATTTAAATGTTTTGAAAAGAAACCGGATACAAATATACACTGTGCAGGTGCAACGATCTTAATGATTTAAGAAATGGTACCATCAATTTGAAAAGAAACAAGATATAATGATACATTGAAGGTAGTTAGAGAATTTAATGGTTGCAAAATAAATTAATGGTCACACATTTCTTTTACACAATACAGACTGGGAAGGTGCATTTTGTTTACATAATGCAAAGTGTGAAGTGTGAAGATACAAAATAATATTTCATTGTCCTTCATCCACATCCTGCATGATTGTACAGAGAAGGAAGACAAAACATTATTCTACAATTTTTTGTATCCCTGCATATAAGATATTTATTTATTTAATTAAATAAATTGATTCGAGATACCGAAATAGAGATGTTTTTAAAACTATGTATGCATTCGTTCATGCATTTCAACATTCCTTTCAATTCGCCAAAAGCCAATAATATAACTAAACTTGTTTTATCAGTTTTCTATTTTGAAAGCCAAATATGCATGATAAATTAATTATGGAAATAATTGTAGCAACAAAAGTGTAATTAATTCATAATTTTTATATTTGTTTAATCGCTACAAATTTCAATATTGACATAAATACAAATAGCAAAATTAGTAAAAATTAACTAGATTATGTGTTAGCAGGGAAAAATTTATCTTAAAGTTTAGAAACCTCGGCAAATATTTCTCGTCTCTAATATGAAAACTATAAAATATTTCGTGATATCTTTGTAAAAGAATTCAAATTTATTATGTTTTTGTACATACTCTATATAATTTTGGCAATATTTAAGCTAAAATAATTTTATATTATAAAACCTAGGCGAATTATTTTTAGAAAAAATGGAAATTGGCGAATACTTTTTTTGGAAAAGCCATGGAAAATTAGCCCACCTATGAATATTAGTCCATAAAAGTTTCCATGCATGTTAGTATTAAACCTTAATAATGTTTTATTATTTGCTAACCTGCGATGTGAGAAATTTATATGTCTAGAGGGGTAATTTACCTAGAGTTGTAAAGAAAGAGGGAGGAAAGGTTCATCTACACAGATCATTCTTATGCACAGTGAATAGAAGATCAATGATTTGGAGTGCAATGAAAAGATATGGAACAAGCTTCCATTGTCCTTCGTCCATATCCCACATGGTTGTGTAGAGTAGGTGTTATGGAAATGTATACATAGCCACTAAGAGATATTGCTTTGTAGTCTTGGCCCTGACAATACTACCAAATGGAGGAGTATATGTAATGTAACAAAAAGTGTACAAAGAAGCAAATCCCCAAACCATACAAGTAGATAAAGTATCCATGCATAGAGTCCTTTATTTAGGGTTTGAGATTAGTACATGAGATCCACATAGGTTGATGGTGAGTGTTGAATCCAATGTAGAGAACTCATTCTCCAATTAAGAGATCCCATCCTACACAATAGATATAAATCCGGCACATAAGCAACATGAAATAATTCACACAAATGGACTTTCGACTCAAACAAATTAACATGAAAAAATAATCATAAAAATAGATTTAATGGAGAGGAGCCTTCACCTATATTAGTGATAAAATGAAATTAATGCAAGGAATATTATACCTTCCTACATGGATCTTCTCATTTTTATTTCGGTAGAGTCTCTCCCTCTCCAAGCAATATGACCTTGAGACCAAAATAGCTCACAAAATCCAAGAGAATATGAATACCATAATGAGTCTCACTATCCCACTAGCATGACCCTCAATCATGGACTATTATATAAATATTTAGAGGGTTTCCAAGGAGGATGAATGTATACATTTAGGGTGAAGATAAGTTCAGAAGTTTCTTTACTAATTCACCTAAGCCAACTTTAAGATGTAAGATAAGATGTGGCTTCAAATTTATCTCCTATGGAAAGTGAGCCTACAGAACATAAGCTGGGGTTACAGGGAGTGAATTGAGAAATTTTGAATCCAGTTCCTAGGAACAAGGGTGCTCCATGTAATTATAAGGCTATAATTTCTCTGTCATGGAATATGTCCCAACGATTATGAACATAACTAGGTCAAAATAAGGGTAAAATCTCTAGCAAGTGGTCAATAGTAAAAGGGATCATTAGTCCTTACTCTAGGGAGAAAAATAGGTTGATAACAGATGCCCCCTAATGCATGAGGTCAGAAGAGTAACTAATGGTTGAAATTAATTACAATAAAGATCAAAGGTCAAAATGGGAGGTTGTAGACATAGCCAAGAAGTGAGATTGGAAGAAACCAAATGCTAAAGTTTAATTTGTGCTAATAACATACCCAAGGTGGCCATGACCATGCTTAGTCATAGATAGATACTAAAAATGTCCACCAACCATACACTATGAATATATGACATGAATTATTAGACCATGGCCACAAACAATACACAGTAGATCCATGTGTCTCATCAAATAAATGGTAGCCACGAGAAAATACAATGCGGATCTATGTCACAGTACACATCAATAGGACTATGAACACATGACAGATAGGAGCTACCCTTGACTAGTTCTTAAAGTACATAAATGATACATAACTCCAATGTAGTATGAGAAGGGTTCCATACGAGAGCAAGATGTCCCTAACTCAGGGTCTTCAACGTAACCCAAATGGTACGATTCTATGACATGTGAATATATGAGCTAATGTTGAGCATGGTAGAAATCATTTGATTACTGGTCAATGAGATGTACCATTAGCAGAAATGAGGGGACCCAGAAATGATGAAAATTTACCCTAAGATACCTAGTATAAGACATAAAGTGTGAATATATGAGCTAATGTCAAACACTTACACACTTGAACTATAAGGAATCAATGATGTAAACCCATTGTCAATCACAATGAAACTTGACACTAAAGGGACTACTGGTTCATAGATCAAGCTCCTGGATAATGAGCTAAAGTTGGTGGGAGTAGACCCGTTGAAGGAGGGCCTTGGTTTATTGTCTATCAATTGACATGGAATAGACCAAGGTGATGTGGTGAATGATAAAGTCATGAAGCGATAAAGCACAACTAACACAAGGATTTCCAACTCAAAAAGGTCAACAAAAAAAATTAATTGGTCGACATGTCGACATTGGTTGAGAATTCCCTTGAAGACATAACAACATGACACAAAAGTGACTTAGTGGCATGACTAATGAGCACCATGTGATATCATGCAACAACATAGGATTCGTTGAAGCACGTTCCATAGTGACTGGAAGAGTAACTAGTTTGGGGAGTAGATAGACTCATATATATGGTATGACTACTGGGAAAGGATAAAAATCAATTGTCAGATAGTAAGGTAGACAGGTGCCATGTTGAAGGGTGATGAGATTGATGCTGACGTTTTGATGACTGACAAAAATTAAGGCGCCCTTCCTATCTTCTCTTTTTAATATTCTTAATGGATTAATGAGCACTAAAGAGAAGATAAGTATGCTCAATAAGTTCCTTTTTTGTAGAGTATGACGATGTGAAAAAAGAGATAAACATACATTTTCATCCTTATCACAATTTAATGAGCTTTGAGAATGGAAAAGAGATTGCTCGTCCACTTTCAATTCAATTAATGAGCAGGAAATATGAAAAAAACTCAACATTTTTGTTTATATTTTATGAGCATGAAAATATGGAAAAATAACCTCAGGATTTTCATATGTTTAATGAGTCTTGAAAAGAGGAATAAAATGAAATCATTCTTTCATTGATTAACTAGGATGAAAACAAGGCAAAAAGGAGCTTTGTTTCTTTCAAGTTTTAATGAGCATAAGAAGGAATCTAAGAAAACTAGTCCTGGAAGAACGAGTGGTATAAATGGCAACAACTAGTTTTGGTATTGCAGAACCATTCACAATATATATAAGGAGAGAGGATAGAATGTAAGATCACTCATCATAGAAATTCCTCTAAGAAAGGGAAAAATGCCAAGTGAAAGTGAATGATATGCCAAGTAGAGGATGATGATAGAATGATGAAATCAAGGATCATCATGATGCAAAAACAAGTTGATAGAAATTGGAAATCACAACGTATAGAATGGGGAATCATCCTCACATAAGGCAAAAAATATAACAAGAAGAGGACATGATCCTCAAATTCTAGGTCATGGTAAGTTAGAATGAGGGATTTCAAAAGAGAATTAAAATAATTGCATGGATACCAAGATGACAAAAAGGTGCTAGAATGGGGCATCAATGATCAAGCAGGCTCTACCACCAAGATATGATGTGCATAGAGAAGAGTGGCTATTGTCACAACTTGATGGGATCAGACCTAAGGCATAATGATGGCACTAATGGTTAAGAATGTATCGGTGATGGTGATATATGACCTAACCCTATATGCTAGTAATAGAGACATATCTTCAACCCATTGATGGAAATGGAACCCTAAAAGGGACACTGACAAAAATATAATTCCCCATACTCCTACAAAAATGTCATTAGTAAAATAGCATAGCAAAACCCCATAAGCCAAAAAAGAATTAGAAAGCGAATATTCTATAGATGCTAAAAGTTTTTATAGAAGATACACATACTTTCTCATTTGACTCATTATGAGGTGAAGAAGAGAGGAGAAGAGAAGGGTTCCCAAGCATTGTACAAGGAGGGAAAGGATTAGGAAGTGTATCAAATCATCTTCTTGAGCCAAGGTAAGTCGATTTTGGTCCCTCACTAATCAAATTACACACTGGCTTTATCATGGCCACAATTTTTTTAGGGAAAAAAATGTATTTTACTTATGTATATGATTGGTCATAGGGATCTATTAGGGAAAGTTTAACTCTAAAGCTCCAGTCATTCTGATGCAGTCTCGTACTAAGCAACTAGGGTCAAAATTTCTCTATTTGATCCCAACGACTGGGGCTTGTTTTTCATTTTTTGTGAGAGATTCCCCAAAATGGCATTTTATCTCAGGGTTTTGATAGTGAAACTTGTGTTTTCCCATGACCATGCTCATGAGTGATATGCTATCTATTCATTGTAGGAGAAACCATTATTGTGTTTAGGGAGATAGAACATGTGAAAAATGACATCCAACCCATAGGCCATTTTCCAATTTTAAAATCATGAAGGGATTGTGGTCTGCTGAAATACATCAAAACTCAAAGTATGACCAACTAGCCATGGTTATTGCAACAAATAATTGATTAGTGGGATGCAGATAACCAACAATTTGTAGTGGGGCCAGAGGTACCCAGACTAGAGTCAAAATATATTTATTTCCACACAGGGTTGTCAAAGGAAGGGGCTCTAACTGTGTTGGTTGGCGTGAGAAGTAGAACTAAGGAAACACTGAGGAGATACATAGAGAAGTACTATAGGCAAGGCACAAGGCTAGATGGTGACAAAATTTTGACTAAGACCATAGAAGGCCATATAGTATGCATCCTAGCATACACAATGACATGAATAGCAGGGACAAAAGCACCATAAAAAGTAACCAATGTACATATGGACTTGGTAGTACACTGTCTGGGTCCCACCTTATTTAACTAGAGTGAGGGAGTCTTGGAGAATTTGAAATATCAACTCACTCAAGTGAGGAAAGGAAGAATAAAAAAGTTTAGATATGGGAGTCTAATAGTATCATTCATTTTGGAGAGGGTCCCGGTGATGAGTTATATGGTACACTATGAGTTGGATCCACCACCTACGGAGCCTCGCATGATGGCATGGTTATTCTTGATGATGGGGTGAGAGGGTGTCCATGGTGGACACTTGTTTCCCCCAAATTACTTCAAGTGGCTGAAGAGGGTGCCCCTGTAAGTAGATGATTATGCTTATGATGGTGTAGACTACTAGGGACACCCATATCTAGTATTTCCCCTAGGGATGCAGTGGAATGATATGGATAAAATGTTTTTGACTATTCACATTTTTTATGTTTTTGGATTTTTGGAATATTTGATTTTTTTGTTATGGATACAAAGTTACTAATTTATAGTGATCGTGATATGAAGATATCTCACCAGTTCATCCCAATGGATATTTTCCATTGAGGAGAGGAGTATTGTTAGCCCAAGCCTAAGCATCACATACAACAACTAAAGAAGATGAAAAAAATGAGGTGTTGAAATACCTCACTCACAATGTCGATGGCTTAATGTTAGGGGCTCCACTTATAAGGATAAAAAAGAGTCCTTAACATATGCAAAGGCATATAATAAGGGTGAATTATGCTCATCACTGAAGTCTCCTTTGACATATTATGTAAGTTTCACTATGTTATCGTGAGCACCATTGACTAGGAATGGTGGTTTTCCTAGGGGTTTTTGATATTACTACATATGTATGGCCTTATGGCTAGAGCCTCAAATGCCTAGATTTTGAATGACGTACCCAAACTTTGTGATGTAAACATATATTATGATATGATAAAATGATATCATTTATGGCGTGTTATTCTAAATGATGTGCTTCATGAGGTTGGAGCTAGCAATGTCCGTGGTATTTACGAAGAGTATGTAGTGCCTCAATTGTTGGATAACAACAATGGTTTCTAAAGGAAACTTCTAAATATGGGAATAATGAAGCTTAGGATGAAGAATTCCTTTTCTAAAATAGTAGATGGTATGTTAATTCAGCATTTTGTCTCCATGGACAAGAATCATACCGGTGGCACAATCATTGGTTGCATGATATAGCAAGAAATCTCGGTTGAAATCAGGAGGGTTGAGTAAAGGTGTAGATAAAAAAGCCTATTTGAGAGCATCAAAAGAATGTTTAGGCTTGGCCATCTAGATAAATGGTACTATTTTTTTCAACAAATGCGTAAAGCCTTGGGTACTTTGAGCATAATTTGCAACAAACATACACAAGAAATTAGCCTTCCCTAGTAGTTTTCAAAGTTGGTCGACCGTGTGTGGAGGAGGAAAGTTGACGATGGCCACAACCTTAGAGGGATCAACATGAATCCCTTATTAAGATACAATTTTTTTTATCAATATCATGTATTAGACACAAAATACACATTTATGAGGATTAAGTTGGATTTCATCATAATGACATCGGAAATATATCTCTCTAGGGTGTGCATGATGATTCTCACAAGTAAATATTGAGTAGTAAGGTCATCAAGGCAGACTTCAACAATGTTTTTATGCCATGAAACATATAAGACATGGCCCACTATAATGTAGCACCAACATTTTTTGGACCAAAGGGATATTTTACAATAATAGAATGTCCCCCAAGGGAAGATAAAAGTAATATTGTGCTGTTATTTTGGTTTGGTTTCAATTTGGTTATAGCCAAAAAATCCATCCATAAAGGAAAGGATAGAATTACCGGCACACGCATCAAGAATCTAGTTCATAAATGGCATGGAATAATAATCCTTAGGATAATCTAGATTCAAGTCACGATAATCCATGCAAACCATAATCATCCCTTGTTTTTTATCAACCATAACATGACTAGAAACCCACTCTGTCAAGGGTGCCAAATAAATGAAACCAAAATCTAAGAGTTTTTAAAATTCCTCTTTAATATCACCTTCCTTCATAAGATTTACTTGCAAGAGTTTATGATGAACAAGTTTATCTCTAGGATAAGTCTTAATCTCATGTTGAACAATCCAAGGATCTTGCTAGGAATATCTTCAAAACACCAAGTGAAAACATCACAAAACTCTTTGAAGAGAGAATTATAAGTTTGAATATCTGGAGGAGTATAATTTTTCCAAACCAAGATGTTTTCCATGAAACTTTGTTTCATGACATTATTAATAAGAATGGTCATTGATACGTTGACCAAGTTCCCTTACAAATCGATAGTGTAAACCAAAATGGGGAGCTAGGAACATTCAACATTGCAAGAGGAAACTAGGATTTTAGTTTACACATCCATGCTATCCACCAGAGGGAGAAAATAAGACCAGTGATAAAAGCTCCCCTATGGAAGATCATAGACTAAAATCAACTCCATAATAGCTTCATCAGATGGAAGTGGAAAATCTAGGAAATCACCAGATAGAGGATGGTCAACAACCTAAGTAGGCATAGGGTTATCATGAAGTGGTGTAGAAGAAGCACCATATGACAGCTTAGACTTGGATTCCAACTAAATGGTTTGATAAGAATTTTCTACTAGGCTTAATGGAATTTTCTCATCATATTGGTCAATGTGAGAAAAAGAAGGTACCACCCAAGGATCACTAGAGATATGGGTTCGACAAGTGCGTGAGGATATCATATGGATGGGAGTAACAATAATAATAGAAGGAATATTAGGAAGAGGTAAAGGAAAGACACAAATAAGAGAGGATATTTTGAATAAGCCCCCACCAACACTCAATTCCCAAGGTTATCTCCATCAAGTGGGACAAAATTACCTAAAGTAGTAATTTTGGTTGACAACACACAATTCTTCAACTAATCGATCATGACTATATTTCCTTCATGGACAAAACAAAGAACATGGAGTAGAAAGGAAACAATAGTGCACATAGAATAAAACCAACTGCAACGAAGGAGAAGGTTATAATCTAAGGAGGCATCAAAAAAATGATGTACATGAAATTCCTAAATATTGGTCGTAGACTTAGTGAATGGTGGAGAATCGAGAGCATTCCAAAATGATGTTGGCATAACACAGGTAGAAGAGCCTTCATCCACCATAATGTGATGAATATTATTTTGAAATATTTGCACACAAATTTGGAAGGAAATACGGTGGGAAAGCCTACAATGAGGAGGGTCAACATTAAAGGTAATGAGACTAGACTCTCATGGATTCAACGCTCTCCGCCCCCCCCGCCGATCACAACCAACAAGGCTTTCCATTCCTGAGGGAAACTATGCAAATCCTCCAAGGAAAACATGGAATAAGGAACTTGGGCTAAATCCTCGACAATATTATAGTGCTGGGTAGGCTATGAAAATGGATTATGTGTTGAATTGTGAATAAAACCCTAAGGTAGGTAATAGAATGGATCCATAGGATTATATAGTGTGAGAGCTCTAGTGGAAGCAGTTGGGATGGTTGAGTCCTTAGAGGAGAAACACAACTAAGGAGTATCATAAGAATTAGCCCATTTTGTCACATTTACTTTCTCTTGGAACATAAGTATGGACATAATATTGGCAGGATGGAAATATGCCCCCTCATTTTCCCCTTGCAAATATTGAGGAGCATGGGAAACCATTTGTTGTTGAAGTTGTGCAGGTAATAAATGAATTAAGACAACTGGTTAGTGAGTAGAAATTGGTGGTAAAAGAAGTTCATGAAGTTCATCCATGTGAGGGTACTCATGAGTCAAATGCTCACCTTGACAATTATTACAAGGGAACTTGATTTCGCAACGTTGTTCACTTGTGCCCCCTCACTAATTAGATGGAATTGGTTGAGTATCTTGAGGAGGTTTATTATATTTGTTCTTTTTAATACCACGTTGTTGAGCATTCTTGGGTGTTGTGGATTTCACTATGATAATGTTGTTGGGTGGCTCAAAAGGAGGTGCTCTTTGAGAGTCAGATGCACTTGTTGGGGCTTTTAATGTGACAATAAATTTCCCTGATTAGGAAATAAGTTAGCTCACAAACTCATATATGGAACCAATTACACCATCAGAGTCTGGTCCTAAGGTAGGTTTGTGTGGGTCTTAGAAGGGAAATGAACATTTGGAATAAATTCATAAATCATGCCCAACTAGGAGAACATCAAATCTAATTGCTCAATAGCTGAAATGGCTTTTTCCTTGGTAATTTCCCTGCACATGGACACATCCTTGGGTATGGGATGTAAAATGGTAAAACTAACCATTTACGCAGAATCTCGTCATTGATTTTGGTCTAAACCAGCCACTTAAGCCTTTTCCACTCATGGATATGATTACAAATGACAGTGGACTGGTCTTACTCAAAGTTAGAAAAGAGGTCAAAATCAATGTCGTATCTCATGGGTGATTGAAAATGGTCAAAAATGTTGTGGCCAAGGAATAATTGTCACTAAAATATGATGTATCTATTTGAATATACTGTTTAGTTGCATCTCTAGTCAGGGTTTGTTAGAATAGATGAAATTTGATAGAATTATCCACCAAATAGTTTGATGAGAACAAAAAATGGTAGGTGATAATATGTGTCTATGGGTTCCCTCTAAGCTTATTTTAAGACTTAGCGATATTAGATGGAAACTTTGCAGACATGGGTGAACACCAAGGATCATGATGGATTAGGTCATTCATCAACTTAGCTAAATCCGAGAGATCAAGAGAGAATAGATAAGGATTATGTTGTTCATTGAATGGGTCATAAGAGGAACAATCCATAGACCAATCATGAGCCCCCCCCCCCCCATACTCTAGCTCTCAATAATAGTTTGTGTACCATGGATATAATTCATCCTAGTAAATTGAGGATATGGGAAAGTATGACTGGTGTAAGGATTTTTCACCTCAGGGTAAATTCTCCCATGGAGGAAATGACCGCAAAGAGCATGAATTCTAGTGGGGTTATACTAGATAGAAAAATAAGGTACTCCTTGCACATAAGCACCAACATAGGAAGGGTAATTAACAACAATTGTGGTGCTAGTGATAGGGTTTCCCCCAGGCTAGTTAGGAGCAATAGACGATCCTCCCCACACATTACCCAAGGTGACAATGCCCATACTAGAAATAAGGATTGTAGGATGATCAAAGCTAGGAATAAATATTCTCGATCCTATGGGGTGGCTAGTGTTTCATCCCATGGTGGGAATAGATGAGGGTACGAGCACAAAAACAATAATATAACCTATGGGAGTCATAGAAGAGATAGGAGGTATGCCCCAAGAGGACATGAGAAGTATTGAAGGAGGTGTAGATCCTGATACACTCAATGGTGGCAATGATTTCATAATAATAGAAATTTAAAATTAAGATGGTAAATGATAATTTACGCCCTCCATAGGTAGTGAAAGCATTTGACTATATACATAAGAAAGTGTCCAATTGTTTGGTTCAGTTATAGTAACTTTGGTCCTGATGGGTCAGCCAAAGTTGTATTAAGAGGATAGATAAAATCATCTAGAAGTGTCTCGATAGATATGAAGTCACTACCAAGAGGACCACACATATATTCCAAAAATAGAGGTTGGTATAGTTCTTGAGTATTGACAGGGACTCTATGAATAGGAGTGAGCCATTCGCTGCTCTCAAGAGGTAAAACCTTGATTCTATGTGATTGATGGTCACTGGGTACAAAATTTGTTTTAACCAAATCAAGTTACAACAAACACCTGTAAGTCCAAAGTACTGGCTTAGACCAAACAAAAAACACTAAAAAGATCCCTAAAATTTTTTCACATGCAAACCAATCCTAGTATTATGTTTTCTATGGCATTCCAAACAACTTCTTACTTGCGGGATCTGAACTACATAAGCAAATAAATTGAGTGGAAGGTACAGTAAAGGAATGATTACCACCCACAACCACCACTTATAGGGTGTTTTTGGGCCAACTCCTTCATATAGGTAGGTAGAGGTGTATCAGTTGTATCTGTCCACTTATATCGGTTGTCTCCCAACAAGCATGACCCCAAAATTGACTCAATTATACAATGCATACTGGGCCAACCAAGAATGCTTCAAAGAGGTTTTGATGCTTGGTATACCACAACACCATGGAAACCATGGGCCCTAGGAATGGCCACTAAGGTACCTCCATCCCATGGAGGTGCACGAATCTTAGCCTTCTAGGTAGTCATCTTCTAGCATAGGATTCCTTGCCACGGGTTGGGTAGCCTCAAGGGGAATTGCTCACATCCTGATCTAAGCCTAATCCCCTCTCAAATTTGTTTTTGACATGATTTGGTTTTGATCATGGGATTATAGAGGATATTTAATCTCCCTACGATAGGATGCTAAGTTGATTTTATGGTCTTTGATAATTTTACTCACACACCTAGCTCCAAAACCCTAGCCTAAGATATTGTTGGTGTGATACTAGAAAAAACAAAAGACAAGTCTAGTCAATTTTATTACAACATTTATCTATGTAGTTGTTATTTACTCAGTTGGGCAATGGCATGAAACACCAATGGCATTATGGAAGCTTATTAGTAACACGCTAATGCAACTATATGCATAATTCTCTTTTCAATTCAATGAAAAATAACTACAGTAGGGAAAGAGTCTTTTCACTTTCTAAAAAAAACAAATACCTACCAAATGCATGTCTCACTTAACCATAAATAAAATCCTCAAATTTATAAAAATATATCATGACCCAAAATATTTTTCAAGAAACAAAATCTGAAAATAGGCCAAAATATCCCCAAGCTAGAACACAAGGCACTAAAAAATCATTAAAACTTAGAATCAATTCCAAACAAACACTCTCAACCAATCAACAAGAAAGCTAAAATGTGGAAAGAGGAAGGAAATGTAAACAAGCTAGGGTTGTAGAACAATGTCTAAATGGGAGGAAATGTTCTACACAGTTAAAACCAAACCCTAATAATGAGAAAGACATAAAAAATGAATGGGAGTGACAAAATGCGAATATGAAACAAAGAATTGACAAAATATTCCCAAATAAACTTTTAATGTCATCATCCGCACAACCACAAACACCACCACTTGAAAAAAAAGGAAAGAACACAAGATAGAATGCAAACACTCAATCAAAAGTTACAAAAGAACTCGGATATGATATATTTCACAGTAGCAATTAGATCCAACAATCCAATAACATTTCAGAGAGAAGCCTAGTTGAGATTAAAAATGAATCAACTAAACAAGAAACTTCAAAAAAACAGGATGACAAATCTAACCGAAAAAGATAGAGATGGATGATATCTGAAGCAAATTTGGACTCAGGGAAGAGGCTGACAAGAAGAGCTTATCAGAAACAAAAGGTCCTATAGGATCTCTAAGAATTTTCTAAAGCTACTAGCAAAATCGTAGGGCAAGAGACTAGAACAATGCAATTTTGCAAAGATACAATTGTAGGGAAGAACACCTACACCCAACGATTCTAGAAAAATCACTCTATACACCATTAGGTGCTAACCATTTTGGAGGAAAATTTGGTTTTTTCATAGTTGGATGAGGATAAATATGAAATAAAGGCAAAATTACCATATCTATAACTGAAAATGACTCGCAATTGAATAGAGAAGTTTAGGAAGACGCCAATAACCAGATCCTAAGTGAAAGAGAAGATATATTAAGACAAATAGGGAAAACTCCCCACTGGAGTTTCCAGTTCTGTTAAGGAAATTTATACACCACCACTAGGAGCTATTTCTTTGTAGTCTTGGTCTTGTAAAGACTACGAGACAAAAGAGTATATGCAATGTAATAAGAAGTGTACAAACAAGTAGATCAATCATCCATGCATAGAGTTCTCTATCAAGGGTTTGAACTTAGTAATCGAGATTCACACAGGTTGATGGTAAGTGTTGAATCCAATGTAGATAATTCCTACTCCAATCAAGATATCATGTCCTCCACAACATATCCGAATCTTGCACACAAGCACCACCAAAAAATTCACAAAAATGGCTTTTTGGCCCAAACAAAATAACATGAACAACTAATCATAAGCACAAATTTAATGGAAAGGATCCCTCACTTCTCTTAATCATGAAATTAAATGAATACAAGGAATATTATACCTTCACACATGTACCTTCTCCTCTAGATTCTCGCAAAGTCTCACTCTCTCCAAGAAATATGATCTTTAGACCAAAATAGCTCACAATCTCCCACATAATCAAAATAAAAAAATGACTCTAACTCTCCCAGTAACTTTAATATCAAGAATGGACTAGTATATAAATACTTAGAGGTATTCCAAGGAGGATGAATGTAGATGCTTAGGGTGAAGAGAAGTTATGAGGCTTCTCTAATAATGCACCCAAGCCAATTTGAAGAGGTAAGATAAGAAGTGGCTTCGAATTGATTTCCTATGGAAAGTAAGCCTATAAAACATAAGCCAAAGTTGTAGGGGCTAAAATGACAAAGTTTTACTTCAATTTCTAAGAATAAGGGTGATCCACATGATTGTAAGGCTAGAATCACTTTATAATAGACTAGGTCCCAATGATTTTGGACAAAACTAGGTCAAAAGAAGGGTCAAAGTTCAAGCAAGTGGTCAACAGTTAAAGGGCTTATAAGTACTAAATATAGGGAGAAAAATAGATTTATAATAGTAGCAAATAGAAATATTGTTCCACAATGTTTCGTATCGCTGCATATAAACTTTGATAAAAATAACAAAATAGATGTAAAATTTTCAGATTGTTCTATGTTGAATCAATTACTTTAACCCAATTAAATAATTCAATTAATAATTTTTTCAATAAAAAATAATCGTTCCATCCATCAACAGTAATTGAGTATAGAACAACAAATGCAATGACAATGGAGACAATCAACACATTAACAAGATACACCAAGTTTGGTCAAAGACCATGGAAAAACACCACAAGTGGGAAAACCATTTGAAATTATTGTTCTGTTAGATTGCCAAAAAATGTTGAGTAGAGAGTACAATGAGCCCAATACAATATCATGTAGTAAAATAACACAATAACATTTAGAAATATGTTTCCAGCATCAATATACATCATATACAATGTTTCCTATGTGTGGTCAACTGTGATCAACCTCGATCAATGGTCAAATTTAATTCAACATTTGTAGTCGCAGGGAGGAGCAGTTGGGAAAGTGGCACAAGGCTTCTATTTTCTCCCTTGATTCTACAAGCTATAAAATATAGTTGAATTTATGCTTTGATGAGCCAGCGACTATAACCCAAAACCCTAAAATCATGTGCGAGCTTCGGACCCTGTAATCTCAGACATGTTCAAAACTCTTTCATCGACCCAGCCTTAGACTTGTGTGAACTAATAAATGAAGAGAAGAAGAATAATATGCTTGGTAATGTCCAAATGAGCTTGAGGTAACTTGTATTTATAAGCTTCCAAGGGTGACCAATTTCTTGTTAGGGCTAACCTATGCATATGTGGGAATTTTTTCATAAGTACACTTTCCATTGTCCAAATTTGATGATATTTAGGTCGATTTTGGTCCTCTCGAAAAGAGGGATTTAATAAAATCGTATTCTACATCAAATTAGCTATTTAAAGTAGACTTTGTCCCTAGTTTCCAATTTTAACACTCCCTCTCAACTATGGGGAATTCCACCTACATCATATCATGTATATCCTGTCGTTATATCATGTCCCATCTCTGCTCAACTCTATCTGTTGGAACCTTGTTGAATCTAAAGAAGAAGAATCATTAGGGAGATAAATCTACCACCATCTACATCATTGGAGAGCACATATCAACCCACAAATAATATGAAGGAGAACATATCAACCTGCAACCACATTGGGGAGCACATCTCAATCCAAAATTGCATGGAGGAGCTAAACATATACAACCCCATATCGAGCAATAGGTGATATAGGGGAGAACATCTCAGCCCATCATATTTACCACTAATCCTATCAAAACTTCCCCTCAAGAGTCATGTGGTAGAACAAGTACATCATAATCAACTTTGGTTGTACACTCTCAACTCGTTGACAAGACGAGGAGAGGTATTCCCAGCAAGCCTAACTTGTGGATATGATGCGAACTAGGGTAAACTCTGTAATGAAAAATATAGGGGAGAAACATATCCAAACCTAAGTGTAATAGATAGGGGAGAAACATTTACAACCCTATTTCCCATAGATCCCTCAACTTTAGGAGCCCTCTGTCTCAATTCCTCACCATGGGAGCTGAGACAGGGGGGAAAGGGCTTTCCCAGTGTCCTTGATCAATGATACCCCTTATCAAGAGGGGTCATATATGTTAATCTAATCTACTCTTTGAAGACCAATAACTTTCCTTTTTGTAAAGACTTGGTGCTAATATCTAAAATATACTCATATGTCAATATGTGATGGAGTCTAACAACTCCTCTCTACACCATGTCTCAGATGAAGTGATATCAAATATCTATGTGCTTAGACTTATGATGAAATATAAGATTCTCTTCCAGATGGATCACACTCTTATTGTCGTAATATAGCATTGTACTATATATGACTTGCTCAAATAGCTATCCAAATAACTTCCTCAACCAAATTGCTTCGCAACTAGCCATGCTAGCGATAATGTACTCTGCCTTGGCAATACTCAATTCTGTGGACTTCTGCTTCCTTATCATCCAAGATATCATGTCAGATCTTGTTTTGGATAATTTGGCATCTATGGATAAACACTAATTCCCTATATGAGTAGCCACATCTAGAACAACAATTTAAAGCACTTTAGCCTTTTCCTATATGAAATAGGTAAGACAAAGAAGATGAGAAGACCTATTAGTGAATTTTGATCATTCTCGCCTAGTGTAGGTGAAAGGAAGCCTAAGTGCTCTATAGAGCACCCTGGCAGTGGACTTAACTTCTCTGTAGTGCACCTTCATAAGGGCTTACCTATGGTGGTCCCTCTAGAGGCTATTTCTAGATGTCTTGAAGTCGTGAAACTATCTGGGAAGGAGGCATTAAAAAGGGTGACTTGTTTACGACATGAAGCAAAAGAAATTAGGGTTTTATTAGCCCTAAAACACTAATCCAAATGTTGCGATTTGATGTGCCCAAATGGATCTATAACAGCTGCCCCCTAAAGCATGAAGTCCAAAAAATGCCAATGTCGAATGAAATGCTTTACAATGTGATGAGGAGGTATCAAAGTGGAAGGTGACATGTATCAAATGCAATACATTTATCATGATATTTGATTTTACATGAATAACTGAGGGAAGGCATACCCATGCACAGCTTATAAACTTTCATTACATGTACATAAATAGTCATTTACATATATAGACCCATGGTCTGAATGACCATCAATGTAAAGCCATTGTACATATGATTTAGTACTCATGAAATCATAGCCCAAATGGATGAAACTAGATCTGGGGTCTTCAATCTCATTCAACTGTTTGCTCAAGTACAAGTTTAACCATGTGAATATGTGATTTGAAGTTGAGCATGGGAAAACACCATCTAATTACCAGCCAATGATGTAAGATGTTAACAGATGTGAGAGAAATCATCGATAATGATAATTATCCTCAAGGTACTACAGTACATTCTACATGGTGTGAATAGATGATTTGATGTCAAACACCATACAAAGTCTTTTGGTCGATGGCCATTGAGGTATGCTTATCGCTGGAAGCGAGAAACTTGTCGTTGATGCATGCAAGCTTCAAGGTACTCAATGGGTGTTTCTAAGTTAGCTTCTTGGATAATGAGATGTTGTCGACAAGAAGCAACTCATCGCAGGAGGGCCTTGACGTATCCCACATCAACGACACGAAACGAGTGCAGTGATTTCAGAGATGGAATTTGACTGATCACACAAAGTTCAGGAATGGCGGTCATGAAAATGAAGGTTTATGGTATTGTAAAGGATGACTTCTCTTGAACATATTGGCGACACTGAATGAATTGGCTGCATCAACGCAAAACCAATGTAATGGATGGTGTGATAGACCATAGGTATGATAACCATCAAGCAGATAACCCAACCCAAATAGTCTGAATGAATTGGTAGCATTGGCCTAAAACCAAAAGTGATGGATGGTGTCATAGACCATAAGTATGATAATTGTCAAGCAGATAACCCAACGCAAATAGTCATAGAGATGAAGTGAAAGTGACATTTTCAAGAGCGACTTGCTACCATAAAGTGGTTTTCCCCTTTTCCCATTTTCTCCAGACAATGTTGACAAGTACCTCTTTATTTTTTATCAAGCTTGAGGAGGATAACATATGCTTGTTTTATTTTTTGATTCTTTAACGAGTCTAGTGAAGGTGAAACTTGGTCTTGTCTAGATGGACAAGTTTGTTGCTATTTGATGTTTTAACGAGTTTAACGAGAAAGATAATTCAGTCCTTTTCATGTTTAGAGAGTTTGAAAAAGGAAAAAATAAAACTCCACAACTTTCTTTTCCTAAATTAATCTCTCAAGCCCGAAAAAGTGTAAAATAATACAAGAGAGATATCACTTCCAATCTGTTAATGAGCTGAAAAGGACAAGCACTCGACAATCCTTTCATGTTTAGAGAGTCTAAAAAGAGCTTAAAGAGGAATTCATTTTGAGGAACGAGTGGTGTATATGATAGCAACTGGTTCCAATGATGTTGGAAATTCTCAAAACATGTTGATTTGTGTGAAGAGGCTGGCAAATAAGACCACTCATTGCAACTGTTCCTCAAAAAGGGTAAAACAACCAAGTGAAAGCGTATGATCGACCAAAGGGATGGTGGCAATGGGATGAAAACAGCCAAGGCTCATCTAATGAAAGAGGCTGATAGAATTGCAGTCAAGAGGGTTAAAATGGAAATGGGTTGATTTTTAGACAAGCTTGAACCATAGGGAACTACGCTTGGATTCAGTTTCATGTTTAAAGAAACTTGAAACAAAAAAATATGCTTGGATTTAGTTTCATTTTTACACAAACTTAAAACGAAGAACTATGCTTGAATTCGGTTTCCATGCCCCGAGCATGATGAAAGGGAGAGTCTCTTATACCCAGATGGAAGTTGCTACAGCGAAGTAGGATGGTTATCCAACACATTTTTGGCTTCATCTAGGTAAACAAAGGTGAATGGGGTGATTCCCTTCACATAACCTACAGGGAAACTTAACTTTACCACTAGGTGCATGCCCCCAAAGCTTCATTACATTCACCTAAGTAGACTACATGTGGCTATCAGGTGGATGGAATGAACGTTCTTTTATGAGATCAAGTGAAAGACTCGACTGGGATTTTACAAGATCTAATCAAGACTCGAATTGGAACTTTGCTCCAGGGGTCATTGTTTCATTTTTTAATGAGCTTGACATAAGATGAGGAACTCTACCTAGATTCCTTGTTTCATTTTTTAATGATATTGACACAAGACAAGGGGCTATTCTCATATTCCTTGTTTCAATTTTTAATGACCTTGAAACAAGACAAAGAACTATGCTCATATTCCTTGTTTCATTTTTTAACGAGGTTGTCACAAGACCAAGAACTAACCTCATTTTCCTTGTTTCATTTTTTAACGAGGTTGACACAAGACAAGGAACTATCCTCATATCCTTGGTTTCATTTTCTAACAAGGTTTACACAAGATAAGGAGCTATCCTCAAGGTAGTTGTTTCATTTTTTAATGAGGTTGACACAGTAAAAGAACTATCCTCATATTCCTTGGTTTCATTTTTTAACGAGGTTGACACAAGACAAGGAACTATCATCCTAGACCTGTTTCATTTTTTTAATGAGGTTGACATAGTAAAAGAACTATGCTCATATTCCTTGATCACAACTCATAAGAGGTCATGAAGGAGAGATCTGGTTCCAATGCCCCTAGTACATAATGTACAACAACACGGAATTGATCATCCGTTGATGTAGGCATGGAATGGGTTGCCACATAATTAACCCATGGTGGGGAAGATACAATTGGTACAAAAGGACCATTTAGGGAAGATGGTTGACTCGAAGCCATATTTGGACTTGGAAATGAAAGCTTCTCAATGGTGACAATGTTGCCTTCACGCGTGAAACACATCACTTGAAAAAGTGTTGAAACAATAGCTCCCATGTCATAAACATAGTCACGCCTAAGAAGTAAATTGTAATCTAAAGGTCCTGGGACTTCCATCACATTTAGATAAATGATTTTTCCTCCCAAAGTAATAGGTAACTGAGGAAGGATCCCTAATGGTTGACTAGTTCCTTTGTTAAAAGCCAACAGATTCTAGGTAACAGGCATAAGTGGTGATGAACTAAGCGCTTGCCAAGTAATTGAGGAAAGGATACTCACAAATGCACCTTCATCTATAATAGTGCTAGATACAATCATATTACAAACCTATACTATGATCTGGAAAGGCACATAAGAAGGAAGACAGAATCCTACTAGTCGATTCCAATCAAAGGAAGTGACTAGACTACTTGGAGAGGGTATTGTAGAAATGGGATAATTAACCCCTTGAGTTATGAGAGTGGGAGGATTTTCCTCCTATATTTATGGAACAAGAGGATTTCCCCCCAACCTCATTTGAATATAAAGAAATGAAAAGAACCTGAGTGGTATCATACTCACTCTCTTCGAGAAAGGTATGATTTATTGAAGGTGAAATTAGGTCAACTATTACCTCAACCTGTCGATTTGGGTTGGGTATAGACCCATAGGATTCACTTTCAGAGAGAGTGGGTTTGACCAATGGTTGATTTGAGTCAGTCAATTCATCAATTAGTGAAGGATTAAGGGAGAGTCTCTTGTAACCAGATGGAAGTCGTTGCGGTGAAGCAGGACAGTTATCCAACACTTTTTTGGCTTCATCCAGATAGGGACAAAGGTGAATGGGGTGATTCCCTTCACATAACCTACAAGGAAACTTAACTTTACCCTTCTTTCCATGAACTTTACTACCACTAGTTGATGGTGTGTCACCAGCATGATATCCATAAGTTGATGACACAGGATGATGTGAGTGAGAAGACCATTCTTCTAAGATATGAGGAATATCAGGACAATTTCAAAGAAGATGGTCACCCACATGAAGTTTGCATGGATATCAAACTTTGTGAGGCTTGATAGACGATTTCTCATTAGATGTTGCATTCAAAGCAATGGTTGCTTGGTTTCCCCTCTTTTGAATTTGATTTTTCTTCTTCTTCTTCCCTCTCTTCTTCTTCTTAGCCACCTGGTTACTAGTACCAATACTTTCACCAAGTGAATAGGAAGAAGGGGAGGAAGAAACAATCGAGGAAGAAGGAAAAGGATCAACTTTAGGATCAACTAGAGGTTGATTTTGTCTAGTTGGAGGTGTACTCGATTGCGAAGAAATAATGACATTTTGAAACAGGGAGGTTGAAAAAAACCATACTGGCAAGCCAATGGTAAGTCTCGGAAGGGAAAATGTAGCCATATAAGGAGCAGCAATATTTCTGAAAGAAGGAAAAGGACTAGGATTCCCATCAAAAGGAATTCCTTGATTGGTGGACTCTAGATTTGTCGCCATATGTCTAAACCTAAGATCAACTAAGGAGCGAGTGTGGAGGGTGTTGTCCATGGTCAATTAAATTTATTTTAATCAAAGTAACATAACAAAACAAAAGAGGGATAATCTAGGAAAAATGTTCACCAAGCAACTGTGAACTGCAGAATACCTCCTGGTGAGCCAAGAAGTATGGGTAGGAAATCTCCCCGAATGTTGTGTTCGGTGTATCACAGTGTATAAGGTGGTTGACTCAGTTACCTAAGGATGGATAGCAACCTAGTGTTGTCCTCCCATATATACCCAAACCGTATAAGCATGGTCTAATGAAAAACTGCATAGTGAGAGCATTCCCATATACTTTACGTATTGTAACACCACCCTATATACTCAAAGGTACATGGACAAGCTATGATATACTCACATACATGGAATGAGGTATCACAATCGAGATGTATTGCAGACAAGTTAGTGCTAACTACTTTGTTTTACAATGCTAGAACATGTCTCTAGCCTAGAACCACTAAATGTTGTTTGTTAGGTGACAATGCTCCATTAGGTAAATTCAGATAAATTTTAAGTTGATCTTCTTTAGAATTTTCCTTTCAAGGTTCACCACGTGATTTATTTTTAATTCCTAAAATTCAACTAATATGATAACCATTCTTTCCATTCAATTTAACAATGAAAATCCTTAGCTAGTAGGGATAGAGCAATCAGATTTTTGACAAAGAGAAAAGAGCACATATAATGCAATTTCCCTAGCTATTCCTTTCAAGCATTCAAAAACTACAATATGAACGATGCACATTTTTCTTTTCGATTTCCTTAATGTGAATATGAACGAAAGGAAATATGCACATATAATCAATCAATCTTTCATAAGAACAAAGAATTTTACAACAATTCTAATTCGAAGGAAGAGAAGACTTTGTGACACTTTCTTTCAAATGAAGATTAATCAACTATATTATAACTTTGACTATAGACTGATAATGGAAAATAAAAAATTAAAGAAACATTAATCAATCAAATCAAAGTAGGGATGGCAAAGGAGATAAAAATTTGTTCTCTGAGACATGACATTCATTGATCAATCAGTAAGCAAACAAATAGAGGAAAGTTGGCAAAAACACTTTCCAAAGGTGGGAATTTGACCTAAGGTTGATCAAGATAGGTTAAAGAGGTCCTAACGGCATTGCAAAGCACTGTCTCTCACTCAAGGGTGCTCTACAGAGCACTATCCACTGACCAAGCCTGTGCTGATTTCTGAGAGGCCACTCAAGAGTCATCTAACCTCAGTTTTTGACCGAAATTCAATGCAAAAGAGCTCAAATACAGTCAATGAACACAAGTAGGGTCTATAAGAATTTTTTAGGAGGTGAATAAGCTACTAGGAAAAAGGATCATTCCCCAATGGAGTCACCAATTTGTTTTGGAGAATTTCATATCTACAGATAAATACTAATTCCCCATATGAGTAACCACATCTGAAACAACAATTTAAAGCACTTTAGCCTTTTCCTATAAGCAATAGATAAGACAAAGAAGATTCGAAGACCTACTTGTAGTTTTGATTTCCTCTTGGCTCCTTTGTATTGATCTTGTCACTCCTTCCCATACTTAACACACTGAGAAGTACTTGTAAACACAAACAGAAGACAAAGAACCGATCAAAGAAAAAGATCTATTGAATACAAGTAAATGGAAGTAAATACATTTCACACATATAAGCATCATATGGAAATACAAACATATGGGAGAAAGGTTCAAATACTTTATTAGATAGAAGAAGGAATTACAACCATTGTGTCTGATTCAAAGTCATTCCTCTAGCTTGGATCCCATAAACATTGCATCAAAAGCATGACAAACTTGTAGCATTACAATACTTGCTTCAAAGCCAAATCTCATAGCAGCATTATCTCCTTACAATTCAACATAATCTAGCCCATGGTCACTTAGATGAGTGGTCAATTTATAAGAAGATGAAGGAGGTTTTGTCATAAATGGTGGCATTGAATGGCCTTCCATACTTAGAATTAGTTCCATGGAGGAAGGGATGAGATGATAGGATGTACCTTAACTCGTTCCTCATCCATTTTTAAGCTCATAGGAGTTGATAAGTGAGGGAACCTTCTAGCTGACTCCAAAAGATAAGAATATTCCCCAAACCCTATGTGAATTTCACTCATTCTCACCCAACGTACATGAAAGGAAGCCTAAGTGTTCTACAGAGCACCCTAGCAGTGGACTTAACTTCTCTGCAGTGCACCTTCATAAGGGCTTACCTGCACTGGTCCCTCTAGAGGCTATTTTTGGATGTCTTGAAGTCATGAAACTGTCTGGGAAGGAGGCATTTAAAGGGGTGACTTGTTTAGGGCACGAAGCAATTGAAATTAGGGTTTGTTAGCCCTAAAGTACTAATCCAGATCTTGGGATTTGATGTGCCCAAATGGATCTGTAACAAATCTAAGGCTAAAACAACATCCAAACATAATCTTCATATCAAAAGCATTTCCTTTCCATTCAACATCGATCTATCCATGAAGTCGAACATCTCCAATAGAATATGTTAGACTAAGTGTGATCGTCCCATGCAAATATCTCAAAATATGTTTGGTAGTGATCCAATGTGCATGGAGAGGCTTGGTCATGAATTGACTCAATGTATTCACTGCATAAAGTATGTCTAGAGAGGTGTTCATTAAGAACATCAGAGCCCCAATCAATTATCTATACTCATATGGATTCACCAAATCTTGTCATGTAGCCTCT
Source organism: Pinus taeda (assembly GCA_000404065.3). NCBI lineage: Eukaryota > Viridiplantae > Streptophyta > Pinopsida > Pinales > Pinaceae > Pinus > Pinus taeda. The sequence continues at coordinate 463,443 of APFE030763589.1, read as the reverse complement.
CCACATAACTTCTTCAAGTTCCCTTGCATCGATGTGGGTAGGGACTTGCATTTGTCATTCAAAATATCTCCAACAACTTCACAACATATTTTCCTTGTGAAAGGAAAATTTCACCCAGCCTTTGCCACACCTCAAGGCCTAGAAAGTAATGCATGAGTCCAACGTCCTTCATTTCAAGTTCAAAGGCTAGCTTCATCTTACACTCGATCATCAAGGGCTCACTACCTATCAAGAATAGATTGACAACATATAAAACAAAAATCAATGGCATATCTTGGACTACCTTGAGGTATAGGTTAGGATCGACATTACTTCTTGTGAATCCCAGCTTCACAGAATATTTGTCTATGCAGGTGTACCATGCTCTGGGGGCTTTCTTCAAACCATACATTGACTTCTTCAGCCTGTAAACATGTGTCTTTCGATCCTCTACTTCACATTCCCATAGACTCTCAACGTACACCTCTTCTTGTAACATGCCATGAAGGAATCGTGTCTTCACATCCATAGGATGAAGGGTCCATACTTGAATTGTGCAAAGGGTTAATATCAAATGAATGGTTGTATATCAAGCCACAGGTGAAAATATATGATCATAATCTTCTCCCGCTTTCTGGGGTATGCTCAGTCCACAAAACTTTCTTTATGTTTCTCAATGCAACCATTAACTCCATGCTTGCTATTGAATAGACACTTTAAAGTCACCACATATTTCCCCTTTAGTGTCAGCACAACATCCCATACATCATTCTTCATGATTGATTCATATTCTTCGTCGATACCATCTTTCCAAAATTGTTCCTACACGATTTCATCAAAGGTAGGAGGTTTCGCTTGAATCATAGTGCTCATGGATGCAGCATATCCCTGGTATCTACATGGATTCTTCCTTTCTATAAATGATCTTCAAACGAGAACTCATCTCTCATTATCATGTAATGTGTCTTGAAGCCAAAGTGGCCTCTTCCTGAAGGGAGGATCACATGAAGGAGTATCTAAGGGATCCATGGGCTCCATGGGATGATCAACAATATCTATCATTCAAGCATTAAAGAACCATCTAAAATATCCATATCATCATTCTTTTTAGGAGGAGGAGGCAGAGGAAGGTCCCTTGCTTTCCCAAGGGAAACGTCTTCCTCAAATGTTACACCCCTGATAATCTCAACCTCCCTTTAACTAGGAATATACATTCTAAAAGCTTTATAATTTTCACAATATCCAAAAAACATACCTCTCATTCTCATGGCTTCCATCTTGTTTATTTTTTCCTTTGGTACATGGAAATATATGGGTAATACAAAGATATGGAGATGCCTATGATCCAACTTGACACATATGAATACTTCTTCGAGGGTCTTGTTGTCTAGATCGATGAGGCACCATGTTTTGAACATATATGGAAATATTCATTGCTTCTCCCAAAAAAAACTTTGGAAACTTTTGATCATGGAGCATGGCATGTGCAACTTATATAATGGACATGTTCTTTCTTATAGCCACTCCATTTTATTCAGGAGTATAGGGCAGAATTGTCTCTTTCTTGATACCTTCATTTTTGTAAAAGTCAATAAAATCCTTCGATGTGTACTCTTCACCATTGTCAAACTTGAATATTTTTATTTTCTTCCCTGTTTGATTTTTGATCAAATCTTTGAACCCCTTGGAACATTTCAAAGGCTTCATCCTCGTGATTCAAATAATATATCCATGTGTTTCTTGAGAAGTAGTCAATGAAGGTGATCTAGTAGAGATGGCCACTAATAGAATGCATAGGAATTGGACCACATACTTTGGAATGAATGAGATGGAGGATTTCATTTGTTGTATTCTTTCTAGAGGGGAATGGTCCCCTTGTCTTATTTCCACCAACAAAACCTAGACATACTCCATCATGTTGGGCTTGAACCTTGGGAATCCCATATACCAATTTCTCCAACATTGGAAGGGCATCATATTGTAGATGGGCCAATCTTCGATGACATAGCTTGCTTAGATGATTAGTATAATGGACCAATTCTAGAAGAGGTATTCTAGTAACTCTATAGAGTCCTTCATGTATTGATCCCAATTTGAATGCATCTCTCATAGGTGATCCAAAAGGCCGAGTAATAAAATTTTCCTTGATGAAGGAAACCATCATCCATTTTTCTTCCAAAGAGGATATTGATACCAAATCATTCTTCAATCCCATCACATACATCATATCATGGAGCAAAAAAGATTCCCTAGAATTCAAATGAAATTTGACAGACCCAAAACCTTTGACGGGATGAGAGGAGTTGTCTCCAAGAATAAATTTCAAATTTGAATCCCTCTCTACCAAATTAGAGAGAAATTCTTTATATCTAGAGAAGTTATGAGTGGCTCCACTATCAATCAACCAACTATCCGACGAATCCAAAGGAGATGAACTAGTAGGGTAAAAACTAAGAATATATTCAGATTTATTTTCAACATTACTTTTATGCTTGGAGAATCTTAACTTGTTTTGGGGATGATGATATTATTGATGGTCACTAGGAGAATCTCTTCTTATTCTTCCATCTCTTGCATTGTGATTATTTATTTGTATTCTCTTCTTCTTTTATCATCAAACCTGTTGTTTTTGTTTCTAGTCTTCTAATGTGGACCATTGTTCTTTTCGAGGAAATCTTGAGTATACTGACACTTATTGTAACAATTGTACCATTAAATATGATATGATGATATATCATTTCTTCTATTTTCATCACAAGATGGAGGCTTTCTTGAATTTGACCCACCTCCTTTTCGTTTATTCTTCTTGTTTTAAGTGACAAATGCAACGGGCTCTCCCTCATCATGCTTTGAAATCCGTCCTCTTGATATCATCCTTGAATCCTCTTGAGTGAGTTTTCCAACAATTTCACCAAATGACGGGAGGGAATTGTTGTCACTCATAGTAGTAATGAAGTTTTCCCTAATAGGAGGGAGACCTCTTAGAGTCACAATCACAAATTCCCTATGAGACACAAATTCCATAACTCTTTGCAATTGATCCCTAAGATGAGATATCCGCATAATATAGCATTGCACAAGCTCTCCTTTATTCATCTTTGTGTCTTTGAGTTGATATTTCAAGGAGGATATTTCATTCAAATTATTGAATTCACACATGCCAACTATCTCATCATACATGTCTTTATACTTCCTCAAATTTCCAACTTGTGTAAGTAAATTATCTTGTAAAACATCAATGATAATTTGGTTTTCTTTTAACTCACCTTTCTTGTGCTTGTTCTTGACAACATCGAAATAATTCTTCAAAGGCTCAGGTAATTTTCCTTGAATGTAATCCAAAACATCATTGTTGTTAGCTATTATCTCCAACTTGACTTTCCATGCAACAAAGTTAGATGAGTCACCCAATGTCTCATTTTCCTTGAATAAGTAAGACATCTTGATCTAATTAGATTTGTTGCTTCAACTTTTCCAAAGATGATTGCTTCAATGCTTGGATCCTTTTGTGCTTTTCCTTCACCTTAGTTCTGATCCCATGTTAAATTTTCATATTTTTCTATGTCAAATCAATTACTTTAGCCTAATTCAATACTTCAAATTAACAATATTTTCAATATAAATTAATCTTTCCAATCATTAATAGTAATTGAAGATAGAATAATAAATGAAATGACAAAGGAGACAATCAACACATCAACAAGAGACACCAGGTTTGGTTAAAGACGAGGAAAAACCACCACAAGGGGGAAAACCCTTTGAAATTATTCTTCTATTAGGTTATCATAAAATGTTTATAAAATAGTACAATGATCCTAATACAATATCATGCAGCAAAATATCCCAACAACATTCATAATTATGTTTCTAGCATCAATATATATATCAGAGACAATTTTTCCTATTTCTGGTCAACTTGGATCAATGGTCAATTTTAAGTCAAATTTTTGAGTCACGAGGAGGAGGATCCACGTGAGTGACTAGAGCCTTCCAGACTGTCCCTTGAGGATGTAAGCCAATGATTGTAGTAAAATTTATCCTTTGACGAGCCAACAATTGTAACCAAAAACTGTAAAAGCATTGGTGAGCACCAGACCCTGCAATCTCAGACCTGTGAAAACCTCTTTCATTTACCTAGCGTAAGACCTATGCGAACCCATCAATGAAGAGAAAAAGAATAATATGATTGGTGATGTCCAAATGAGCTTGAGGTCACTTATATTTATAGGCTTCCAAGGGTGAACAATTTTCTGTTAGGGTTGACCTATCCAAATGTGCATGTGTAGGTTTTTCTTCATAAGTATACATTCCCTTGTCCAAATTAAACCATCTTTATATCGATTTTGGTGTTCTCCAAAAGAGGAATTCAATGAAATAATCATAAATTCCATCAAATGAGTTTTGCAAAGTGGAGTTTGGCCCTAGTTTCCAATTGTAATAATAGAGATGTTTCTAATACTATTTATGCATTTTTTCGTGCATTTCAACATTACTTTCAATTAACCAAAAGACATTAACAAAACTTAACTTGTTTTATTACTTTTATAAGTTTCTAAGGCCTAACATGCATGAAAAATAAATTATGGAAACAACTGTAATATAAAATCCCAATTAGTTCACAATTGCTATATTTCTATATTTTTTGCAAATTTCAATATTAACATAAATACAAATAGCAACATTAGTAAACATTAACTAGATTACATGTTAGGATTAATACTTAATTAATATTTTAATGTTTGATAATTTGTGTTGTGGGAACAAGGTATGTGCAAAGGGTTAACATATGTAGCAGTGTAAAAAGGAGGGAAGAAGGTTTCTAACACACATATTGTTCTTCAACAAAATAAATAAAAGATTAGTGATATGGAGTGTGTGTTGTGAAGATGTGGAACAAACTTTCATTTTCCTTCCTCCACACCCCACATAATGCTCAACAGGGAATGAAAACAATGTTCCACAATGTTTCGTATACCTGCTTATAAACTATTTATTTATTTAAATGAATTGATTTAAGATACCGAAATAGAGATGCTTTTAAAACTATTTATTTATTTTTTCGCACATTTCAACATTCCTTTCAATTTTCAAAAACCCAATAAAATAATTGAACTTGTCTTATCACGTTTCTATTTCCAAGGCTGAATATGCATGATAAAACCATTATGGAAACAATTTCCACAACACAAGAAAAATTATTTCATAATTATTATATTTCTATAGTTGTTGCAAATTTAAATATTGACATAAATATAGATAGCAACATTAGTAAAAATTAACTAGATTACATGTTAGGTGATGCAGAAGCATTCAACCCAAGAAAAAATCATTGTAATTAAGTAGACATAGGGGGTCATGTAGCTTTAGAGAAGTAGTTTCCTAAGTCTCAAGTTAATACAATATTTAGGCCTTTAAGTGATTTAATTAGATAATGTGAGAAATTGTAAATGCTCTCGAATTAAAGGAGAACATGAGTGGTGAATAAATGACAAGAATTAGAAGTCAATTAGGATTCTTAGAACAACCTCATGATTCGAGGAAAAAGAGAGAGCTTTTAGGAATTAATCAAAGTAGAAGTGGACAGAGGACATTTAGGAGTCAGTTCAATAGATATAGGAATGGAACTAGAATTAGTTCAATAGAACTATCTGGCATATATGTAAGCCTACGGGTAGAGTAGAAAATGAGGGGCCACTGACATCGAAGATCAGGCCTGCGTGAGACTCAGAGTCCCAAATGTAACTGTGTGTTTATATTTATATATACAGAGAATTATTTTGAGCGTGCAAGTGGGTAGATGACTATTGAATGAATGAATTTCATATGAATTTGTAGGCTTTGTAACAAGTTTACAGGAAGAATTATGTAGAACGCACGAGGGAGAAAATAATTCATAGGAATCATGAATGGGTCAGTGAATCCAATTGAAGAAACAAAATAAGCTCTGGAGAGAAGTTGCGAAGTGAGAATTCGCAGATGAGTTTAGATTAGAGCAAGTTGATCAGTGGAAGTGGAAGACTAGATTATTCAAAAGAACTGAACCTTAGAGGTAAATTTGAAGAAATCGCATAAAAATCAAGTAAAAGAGGCAAACAAAGAAGTGGAGTGTTAGTACACAACAATCATTGGACCTTATGAGGTCAACAGTCCAGATCATATCACATCGGCGAATTTATTTACAAATTTTATGTCCCATAGGTGTAAAACCTAATTTACACTAAAAACAAGTGCAAAACATAGTTGGATTTAGATTCCGAACTTGAAAATTTATACAAGCTAGTCTATACCCTTATCAGGTCTAAAAGGCATATCGGGTCGATGGAAACCATTGCCACGAGGACTGGAATGGGTCTTTGTAGTAGAGTGATTACGATAATGTGATAGATTCTCGACCGTTGGATCGAGATTCCAGCTCGATGGTCCAGATCTAATCACTAATCACATATCGAGGAGTCAAGGGATAGTGAAATGGGTGATTAAGCAATGTGTCGATTTAGCACTGACCGTTGAATCGGACGAAGAAATGGATGACGGAGATTAATTTGAATCAGGAATGATAAAAGGAATTGTATCGGTGGAGAAGTCATGCTACGAGTGATGGAGTGGACCTGATAGGGTTATACAGTGTGATTAATAGTGTTTGAGATCCGCTATATGTGTTCGGAGCAGGATTTCAACGTTATTCCTTTCCGCTTTCAGTTTCTTTCTGCAAGTATATTAGCCTCCTTTAAGTTAGATTTCATCCATCAGTTAAAAATATTCTTCTAAGATCTCATAGAAGTTGGCTTAAGCTCCTAGCGGACTTGTGCCAGCTGACCAAGTGACAGTTGCGAAAAGAGCTAGTACTTGTGCATACAACACCGACGCTTCCAAGTTTGTTACGAACTACCGGGTTGATAAAATTAAAGAAGGGAGTCCCAAGAGTTGCAGAATTATTGTTGCAAAACTGGGGCCCACCACTCTTTTTGGCGCCATTTCCGGGGAAGCATCAGAGTATTGGTGATTGCTACTTTTCTTCTATTTTCTACTACAACCTTATGCTAAGTAGTTTATTTCATTTCCATTCTGCAACTTCATTTCCGCAAAAGTAGAGTAGACATTTCCTGCTTTCATAGATTAGCATTTCAATTCCACAATTTCAATTTTGCAAGCAAAGATTAGCATTTCAATTCCGCAATTTCAATTCTGCAAGTGTAGCCTAGCATTTCATTCCTGCAATTTCATTTCAGCAAAATAGATTAGTCCTTTCCTGCTTTCATTTCAATTCCGCATTTTCATTTCAGAACGATAGATTTTAGTTAGTTGCAGTTCAATCTATTTCAGTTTTGCAGGTACAAGCAGAAAAAAAAAAAAAAAAAAAAAAAAAAAAAAAAAAAAAAAAAAAAAAAAAAAAATCAACGAAAAAGATTTCCTTTCATGCCATGTAGGATTAGAGATGATTCAGAAAAATGATTGCACAACACCCCCACTGTTTCATGCGGCCAACCTTCTCTCTTCTTCGATGGCTGTGATTAAAGGACCCTTAGGTGGAAAGCAAGACATATTTGAAGAACCTAAAGGAGAGAAGAAGAAAAAAACATTCCTTTGGAGCAAATGGCTACAAGCAGAAATGTTGGGAGTAGTACCTTATCCAAAAACAAATTTACAAATCAGATGGAAGATTTCAAGAGCGATATGAGGTAGTTTCTTGCCATGCAACTGGATACCTTACAGATCTAAAGGAAGAAAGAGGAAGCCAAGAGGGATTTGGTCATCTTTTGTCCCAGGTGCACTAGAAATCATCCTAGGAATGAATGTCCATTGCATTCCATAGAAGTGTGTTTCGTCTATGAAGAATACCATCCTACGAATCAGTTCCCTTCCTTTCCTGGACTTAAAGCTGCATATCAGAGAGCAAAAGGAGTCACTGAGCCACTCTATTTCATGAACCAAATAATTTCACATGGACCTTACCAGCAGGGACATCCCAGACCTATTATGACCCCTATCAAGACACTTTCATGCCTTCTTGGGGTTCCCCTACTCATCCTTCCTGGTTCACACCTCCTCCTTGTTCCTTCACAGATCCATATTATGCCCAACCAGCTGCTCATTCGTTTCACTCTTATGCTCAGCCATAGCCTCAGTGGAATGCACCTCATCAGGGGTGGAGGCCCCAATACAACTCTCCTCCCACTCATTTTCCTCAACCACTTTCCCAACCACAACCCCATCCGCATCCATCTCAAATATACACCCCCACTCAACTACCCATACCACCATTTCCAAACCTGCACGTTGGAGTAGCTCAACCCAAATGCAAAGTTGAGGCACAACTCCAAATGATGCCTCTTGAGCTCAATGATCTTCACCATAGCTCAAGAAGAGTATTGCAAAATAGATATTATAGCATTGAAGGACCACATCCAGGAAACGAATATTCAAAAGAGGATAGCAAAGAACCATGGGCTGCACTTGATGAAGAGAAGACATGAAAATCAGAGATTGAGAGTGTTCCCTCATGATTACCATCAAATTCTCCATGTATTCAAGAGAAAAATCAGCAAAAAGAGGAAGATGTGAAGGTCATGATAGAAGAAGATATGGAGAATGATCCAAATCAGCAAAAGGACCAAGGATATCAGAGCTATATTGAGATATGGTTTCAGACGGTCACTAAGTTGCAGCAATACTCTCTTCTTCAGCTATGCTTGATCCATTCAAAGTCAAATCATTTGGTTTTTGAAATCTAGATAGCTGTCAAAGCATGCATTTCAAGCCTCCACATCATCTTGTCTCTAATATCGATGTGCACATGGCTCCATTGGAAGTATTCTTATATTTGAAAATGATTTTGTTTTTCAAGTAGGGTAGGGTAGAAGAAAAAAAAAAGAAAAAAAGAAAAAATGAAAATGAGAAGATAATAAAAGTCTAAGGTGAAAACCTCCTCGGAGGTGCCTTAGATTGGCTCGTTGATTGAAAACCTCCATGAGGCGTTCAATGGGTTGGGAAAAAAGAAGAAAAAAAGAAAAAAGAAAAAAGAAAAAGAAAGAGAATAAAATCCCTGGGTGAAAACCTCCCTTGGAGGCGCCCAGGGCAGACAATTAGGGTGAAAACTTCGATGAGGCACCCTAGTTTTTTTCAAAAAAAAAGGGAGAAAAAGAAAGAGAAAAAAAAAACCAACAGGACTAATCTGTATGAAAAATTGCAGGTTGCAGTGAATACATTACAGGAAAAGAAGGGTGCGCAAAACGAGGACGGGAGTCCGTACTAGGCTCCAGGACATCCCTTCAGACACTCCCTCCATGGCCACTCACCTCTCCTAGGATTTGGTCTCATTCAGGTCAACATTTGGCTTTCTACAGGAAGTTTTGGGTTTTCTACAAGAAGTTACAAGCTTTTCTACAGGAAGTTCCAGTCGTTTCTACAGGAAGTTCTGAATTTCTACAGGAAACATCCTGTAGAACCTTCAAATGAGTCAAATTCGATTTTGGAGGGGCATTTGAAGGTTGGAATCTATTTGTTAGGCTTGCAAGCACCCTTGTTTTCATCCCTCACCTTTCTCCATCATTTTTTCCACCTCATTGTGCTTCTTTCCTAAAAACTATGTGTTCTACAGGAAGTTCCTATAGAAATTCAAGGAAGCTAGAAATGGATTTCAAAAAGGCAGTTTAGCGAACATGATATCTTCCTAAAGGGTTCATAAGTCCTTCTACCTTCTTAAAACTCCTCCTCCATCATTTCCATGCCTGCATCACAGCCCAAGCTCATTTTTCTTACCATGCAAAAAACTGCAGAATGCTTGGAAGCAAAAATAGAGTGCTAAAATTTGTTTTTGCCCTAACTTGAAAACCGTGCATCCATTTACAAAACCGTTTTACAGAAGTTGTATAGGGATGATGGCAACATGCCCGAGTAGTTTTACCCAATTCCAGTGCACGATTTCCATGAAATCAGCGTCCATCACCTTCATCCATTTTTTGCATTTTCTCCATATCTGTGCATCCATTTCAAAACATATTTCATGGGGAGATGCATATGGGTGACAGTAACCTACCCAAGCCGTTTTAGCCAATTCCGATGCACGGTTTCCGAGAAATTGGTCTCTGTAATATTCAGCCATTTCCCTTTTTTTTCTCGAAATTTGTGCATCCATTGAACGCAATTTTGCTATGGGAGGTGCATAATGATTATAGGAACATGCTTAGAAAGTTTCAGATTGATCTGGTCTATCGCTTGGCAGCAATGGAGAAAACACGTTTCTGTCCCGTGAAAATTCAGCGTCAACAGCATGAGGGTGTAGATCTGAACGTGGAAACAAATTCCTCCAGAATAGATCTGACCATAGGGTTCCTGCACAAGAAAATGGCCATGAATCAGAAACCAAGCCATCATGCAACCACAGAAACAAATGCAGCAACAAAAAGCACCTCACAGCAGCTACATTCGACTTCCAGGTACGTGACTAAACTCGTTCCTCTGATTACATGAATATAATTAGAGAACTGCGTGAATAATGAAATGGTTGTGGTTAAAAAATCAGTGGCCAGCCAATTGGCCACCCTCATCCAATTCTCTAGTGCTCAGCCAGAGATCATGCAGCATGTGTGTATAGGTAACTCACGTGAAATAAAAAAACAGACAGTGGTAGAGATTTTGAACTCCAACACAACTAATGGTAAGGGATTCCAAGAAGAAAACATCCAGTCCCATGACGACACTGCAATCTACATGTGGCCATGTACACCTGGCCACCTCACTCCCTCACCATGAATCACGCTGAAATTAAATGATGCTCGGCTGAAACTCTCACCACTCTTTGTTCAACTACAGTCACAACTGAAGCACGCATCCACCACATCTAGATCAGTTAACCAGTGGTCCTCTGCAATATTCCTGCTCGATTTCTCGAGATTTCTGCCATTTTTAAAAAATCTCCTACCTATCGAGCTCTACAGAAAGCGTCGTTTCGTTCTACAAGAAGGCTTCTACAGGAAACGCAAAAAATAGCCATGCAGAAAGAAAACCTAGGATTTTTAGCGAAGTTTAAGTTCAAAACGAGGTGGGATTGGGGAAACTTCTTTGTGCATGATTTTGTTGGTGCAAAATGGTGAATTGAACATGACATTAAATTGAAAAATCAGAGTAAAAAGTCTGCCTATGCATTGAGAATAGTGGAAGTCTGCCTGCATGATTCAATGAGTTTACCCATTCTTTTCTTCTTCTTCTGAATTCTCCTCATCAGTTTAAAATAAAATAAAATAAAATACAAATTCCCTTGCAAGGAAGACATGCAGCAGTAGACACCAACCTGTGTATGGAAAAAACCTGAATTTACATATCTATCAATGTGTTGAAAAAATCAGTGTCCTTATGCTCTGATCTGTAAAAAATTTCTTTCATAAACAAACATACCAATTTGAGGTGACAACAATTTTAACACAAGGGAATTGCTGCCATTTGATGTTGTAAAGAGCACACGAAAAATTCCTTCTTGGGTTCACAAAAGACCGAATTCAGTTGTCCTCTATTTCGGTGATTGACTGTGTTTTTTCCCACTTGAGAATTTTCTCTTTTTTTTGGTTAAAACACAAACTCAACACCATGCCAACTGAAGAAATTGAGAAGAACATTGATGAGGGAGCACAAGACATTCAAGCAAAGGGAAAAAAAGAGGAAAAACAGAAGGAAAAAGAGGAATTTGACGTGACCGCTGAGCATGAGACAGAAAATGAGACAACAACAAAAACAGAGAGGGCGAAAAAGGAAAAAGGTTGGGAAGAAAAAGGCCAAGAAAGCCCAAATGAAATTTGGCACAACCAAGGCAACCAAACAGGAATTAAAAGGAAAGACACATCCAGCTAAACAGGCCAAAATAGTTTCTATAGGAAGGCTGAAAATAGTTTCTACAGGAAGTCTGGAAACAGTTTCTACAGGAAGTCCGAAAGCAGTTTCCACAGGAAGCATGGAAATAGATCTGAAAAAGGAGAAAACACCTGAGATTTTGGCCAGGGAGGCAGCACCTGTGCTGGCTACCTTGAGAACATCTCCACAGCAAAAAGGGAAGCGAAAAAGGGAGCCTTCCCTGTACTTTAAGGCAAGAAGGAGCATGCGGATAAAAGCTGGCAGACCCCAGCCACAGTGAAAGGAGTCAATTACAATTGAGGACACCACAGCTAAACAAAAGGAAGAGTTTCCTTCAAAGAGATCCATCATCTATAAATAAGGAAACAAAAAGCCTTCACCTAGAGAGAGAAAATTAAAAAGATGGACTCAAAGACAGTTCTACAGGGAGCTGAGACAGTTCTACAGGAAGCTGGGAATTCTCTACAAGAAACTCAGGCTAAGCTAAGAGAGACCAAGAAATTGGAGGAAAAGGTGGCCAAACAATCACAGGAAGAAGGAAAGACAAGGAAACATCTGATGAATAGCAGAGAGAGAGCAAGCTGTAGGCTAAGGCTGAGACTTAAAAAAAACTGCTACAAGAAAAGGAGCATAGGTAGTGGGAAGAAGTAGGGAGAAAAGCATGGTTTCATGACCGAGAAGAGGACATCACTTCAAAAGCTTGGCATGACAGGGAGGCTGCCAAGGCCATCAACGATGAAGAGATAGATTAGTTGCTCAGAGGATGAGCAACACTTTCAGTAGGGGGGTGATGATGAGCCCCAAAAATGGATAATTATATAGGCTCATTCAGCCTCCTAATTCAACTTAATCCACCATTCTCATTAGTTTATTACATGTTTTTTATTATATTTATGCTAATAGAGTGAATTGGGTTAGTCATTATGCCAACAAGTCTAATGTGTGCTTTATGCATTATTTTTGGTCAATTTGGAGACAAAATCAAAGGTTTAAATGAGCACTTGGCAGCCAGATTCATGGAGAGGATTTTTAGGAAGGTTTCCCCTTCATTTATGGGCCCTTACCTCGAATTCTCCACCATCAGCTCGGAGTTCAAGGGCCACCAAATCGATTATCACAAGGGTAGCCAAGCAAGTCAAGTAGGACTACTGTTAACTGCAAGTTTTGGGTAGCCGAGTCCCTAAAGTTTAGGAGGACTGTTGGGGTCCTCAATTTGTAATAAAGAGAGGCTAAGGCCTCATTTCGTTATTCATTGTTGGCAGAAGTTAGCTTATTGTGGTTGATTTAGTCATTTTTTAGGCAGTAGTTTAGTTCTGCATTTCAGCTCATTTCCAAGTTTTCCCTTGTGACAGTTTTTGGAATGTAACTATCCTTTGATAATAATGAATCCACTTTGCACCACTCTAATCTCTCTTAGAGGCTGTAGCTCTTGGGGTTGGGCCATCTCAAGTGCCCAGTACCTCCTTTGTTTACTTTCATGTGTCTTTGCTGCATTCTTAGAATAAAATATGTTATTTAGACTAAAATATTGCTTTGTTACTTAGGTCATTTTTGATGATTAAAATAGCTTTTCATGTTAAAATTTACTTGATAGGTTAATCACAGGGAAGATCTTCAGAAAAAAACTACCAAGCACCTTGGATCTCACCTCCCCCTCAGTGGAATCATGAGCTGGGACCAAGGTGACCTTGCCTCCACCAAAAACACTATATTTGCTTCACCATGCAAGTATTAGTGTTGGATTCTTAGTTGTCGAACTTGATATCACTTTTGATTGCATGCTTAGGTTTATGATTGCATATTTGCATATTTATTTCAACTGACTTCATTGCAAATAAACTTTTGTTCCATTTCTTTGATGTTATCTAGGTTAGAATAGGCTAACGTAGATAGGTCTTTGATTTTCCAAGTCCTTGTTTGTTCCGTTTGAAAAACAACTTGCAGAGCACCTATTATACTTCTCTCTCTGCCCATTCTCCATCAGCCCACCTGATCCATCCTCTACTTAGAATCCTTGCCTTACATTTTCCACATTTGCTCACTTTGCCCTAATTCTCATATTTTTGTGCAATCTTGCTCTATCCCTCCTTGAACAAATCTGACCATCCTCACCACTCCTCAACTCCATCCACCAAGCCCCGGACCTCCTTACACCCTTATCTCACCTCCATACCCACTCCATCATCTTTCTCCCTCCATCCATCCTCCAATATCCCATTTTTAAACATCCTGTAGAAAATTACAGACATCCTGTAGAAATTCCAGAACATCCTGTAGAACCCCTGCAGACTTCCTGTAGAAGCTCACGAAAGAGGTTTCTTGACATCCAAACACTATGAAACTCTCAGGAAGGGTGCTAGGGACCCCTTAGGCCCTCTTCTAACCTTACCAACCTCCTGCAAGCATTTCCTTTTGCCAATCCACCTCTGCACAGTCAAAAACAGTTAAAGAACATGCATAATAATTCTGCCAACTTACTCAAAAATACAAAAAGATGTTTCTTTTCAGATTTCACTTCAGAAGTAGCTTAGTCACATGCATTTTACCTTTGTAAGAGTCAATGGCATTCCTTTCTATATCTTTTATCATTTTTCTTGCACCAGTAGTGTTAGCTGGTAAAACTAGGGTTTGCTAGGGTTTGCATATCCTTTCCGCTTTCAGTTTCTTTCTGCAAGTAGATTAGCTTCCTTTGAGTTAGCTTTCATCCATCAGTTAAAAAGCTTATTCTAAGATCTCATAGAAGTTGGCTTAAGTTCCTAGAGGACTTGTGCCAACTGACCAAGTGACAGCTAGGGCAAGAGCTAGTACTTGTGCATACAGCACCATCGCTTCCAAGTTTGTTACGAACTACCGGGTTGATAAAATTAAAGAAGGGAGTCCCAAGAGTTGCAAAATTATTGCTGCAATAATAGGGCCCACCACTGAGATAGGAGGAGTAGTTTTGGTTAGCATAAACACCAAGAAGAGGTGAAAATTGAATCAGGGAATGAGTCAATACCTGGTTCAAGTCACGGAAACCTGCCAATGTGTTGCCTGAAATCTGAGGATGATGGAAGTTCAACAAATTACACACAGAACAGTGACCAGGGACACCCATCATAATAATGAAGGCGACCAAAACCATAGCAGAGGAAATAGTATAACAATAGAGACAGTATAACAACAACCAAGAATGATATTTGGATGAGGCCCCAGATTCCACAACCGTATCATAGCAAAAACAACAGGACGAGACTGAAAGATTTACCGGGTGAAAAATCAAGTGAGTGCGCCAACAAAACCAGAGTAGTTTCAATCCACCATAGACTGAAAAGAGCATAACTAGGTGTGGGAGACTTACAGTCATCCACAGTGATATCCGATAGAGAAATAGAGACCTCCATACTCAACAGAGCAAGAGCCAGAAGGAAAACTCACCAAACCCTCACAACAACCACATCGCAGAGTAGAACTGTCTTGAATGACCGAGAAACCAGGGTGTTTTGGGAAAGAACAAGTGTAGGAACCAAGCCCGAGGTGTGTAGGTAGGAATTGAATGCGATAGTAATTGCTCACAGTTGCCAACCCGACGTCCACTGGCCACCTTTGCATGCGACCACCGGAAAAGTCCAAATGTTGAAAAAAATCCAACGACCTTTGTAAAGCGAGGACACGTAGAATTGTGGGCCAGTGTGGTTGGGCTACGTCATAGTGGTATCAAAGCGATTGTTTATGTTAGTAGGAGGAATGGAGAGAGGAAGGCGAGGTCATGGCAGAGGTGTTCGAAGATTGGTAGAGGAAGGATTGAGAGAGGAGATCAGAATTCTTGCTGCTTGTTTGGAGGCAGTAGAGGCAAGTAGACGAAGAGATCCAAAAATGGGTGATGCTAGTGAAGAGGAAGTTGAAGTAGCAGAAGATGGATCAGAAGGTGAGTCCGCAGATATGAGATTGCTGAGATTTGTTTTAGTAGCAAGCAGTAAACCCAAACCAGAACTCCCGATGTATGACAACAGTCTGTCTATCAAAGTTTTATTGGATTGGATTAGTGAGATGGATAAGTACTTTGAGTGTGAGGAAGTCAGCAAAGACTACAGAGTCAAATTCGTTGCGATGAAATTGAAGGGACATGCAGCCCTATGGTGGGATAGTGTCCAGAACGAGAGGAAGAGGTTGAACAAGGCACTGATTAAAACCTGGTCAAGAATGGTGGCCAAGTTAAAGGGCAGATTTTTGCCAAGGGACTATTAGATTGCATTGCATAAGCAGGTGCAGAATCTGAGACAGAAAGGATTGACAGTAAATGAGTACATGGAGGAGTTCTATCGAGTGAATTTGCGGGCCGGATATACAGAGGATACAACAGAAAGAATAGCCAGGTATGTTAATGGGCTGAGGTTATACATTTTGGATTAAATCAGTATTTTATCTCTGAACAAGACTGAGGAAGCATATCAGAGTATGATAAAGGCTAAGGAGAAAATTACGAGAAGGCAGAATGCCCGAAGAGGATGAGGAGCCAGCAAAGGGAAAGGCTAGTCCTATGGCGGGGGCTGAACTGTTAACAGTAATGAGGAAGCCAACAGTTATAAAGCTTCCGGATTAGCAGATAGAGGTGACAGTGCGAGAGGCGGTAGGTCATCCTAGTGAGGCAGGGGAAATGGCTGAGGTAGAGGGGCTGGTTATCAGTGTTACAGGTGTCATAAATGGGGGCACTGCTCATTTGAATGTCTAGAAGCAGATCCAGCTGGATAGCGGGGTGCGTATGTGGGGTAACTAGAGGAAGCAGTAGTGCCTCCTTAAGAAGCAGAGAATGCTCCAGAGATAGGAGAAGATTTTGTGCTACACAAGGTGTTGTTAAAACCAGTCAAGGAGGTCATCGAACAGACGCAATGGAAGGTTTTGTTCAGGACAATTTGTAAGTCGCGAGGTAAGTGTTGTAAGTTAATTATTGACAATGGTAGTACTGATAATTTAGTGTCCATAGAGATGGTGGAAAAATTGGAGTTGAAACACTCGAAACATCCCAATCCTTACAGAGTTTCGTGGCTACAAAAAGGCCATCAGTTGCTGGTGGATGAACAGAGCGAGGTTGAGTTTCAGATAGGCAGATATAAGGACAAAGTTGTTTGTGACATCATGCCGATGGATGTATGTCATATACTGCTAGGCAGGCCTTGGCAGTATGATAGGAAGGTGGTACACGATGGATTGACAGACTGCTACAAATTCATGAAGGATGCAATCGAGCACACACTTATACCCATCAGAGAAGAAGGGACAGTAGAGACTAGTGAACCAAGAACATTATTGGTCAGTAGAAAACAATTTTTAAAATAGGTTGAGGACAGTGAGATAGGTTATGCGGTTGTAAAGAAAGCAAGGACAGTCTTGTTGCATATGGAGGTATCAAATTCACCTACAGAGATCCAGCAAATGTTGGAGGAGTTTACAGACATAGTCGTAGATGACTTGCTAGACAAGTTACCCCCCAAAAGGAGCATAAGTAATCACATTGACTTCATACCCGGAGCCAGTTTTCCAAACAAAGCGGCATACCGAATGAGTTGCAAGGACAATGAAGAAATTAGGAAGCAGGTGCAAGAGCTGTTGGACAAGGGATTGATAAGGGAGAGCTTGAGCCCTTGTGTTGTTTCAATGGTCCTCGCTCCCAAGAAGGGAGGAGAATGGTGGATGTGCACCGACTCAACGGCCATCAATAAAATCACCATCCGGTACAAGCTTCCACTGCCGCGAATGGATGATCATGGATTGTTTAAGTGGGGTAGCTTATTTCTCTAAGATAGACTTGAAGAGCGGGTACCATCAGATTCAGATACGAGAGGGGGACAAATGGAAGACAACCTTTAAGACGAAGGAGGGGCTGTACGAATGGCTGGTCATGCCATTTGCACTGAGCAATGCACCCAGTACGTTCATGAGGTTAATGAATGAGATGCTGAAGGAGTATATCGAAAAATTTGTAATTGTATACCTGGACGACATCCTGATTTTCAGCAGGACAAGGGAAGAACACCTTCATCATGTGCGTAAGGTGCTGGAGAAATTACAGCAGAATAAAATACTAATAAACTTGAAGAAATGTACTTTTCTGTAGAAGTAATTCATTTATTTGGGGTTTGTAATAGTAGAGAATGAACTGAAGATGGATCTGGAGAAGGTGGCAGCGATAGTAAATTGTTCATCTTTGAAAAATTTGTTTGAGGTACGTAGCTTTCACGAATTAGCAAGTTTTTACAGGAAATTCATAAAGAATTTCAGCGAAATTTGTGTGCCAATGCTAGATACCATCAAGAAGGCCAACCAACCTTTTTGATGGACACAGGCAGCAGAGAGAAGTTTCCAGTTGTTGAATAAGAAGATTACTGAGAGGTCGATCCTGAGATTACCCAATTTCAAGAAGTTATTTCAGGTTCGCTATGATGCTAGCGGGACGACAATTGGAGCTGTACTCAGTTAGGAGGATAAGCCTATAGCATTCTTCAGCGAGAATTTGAACGAGAGTAGACAAAAATACTCATCGTATGATAAGGAGTTCTATGTTGTTATACATGCATTAAAACACTGTAGGCAGTATCTATTGGGAAATGAATTTGTGTTGTTTTCAGATAATTCTACACTACAGTATGTAATGTAGTAGCACAAGCTCAACCACAAGCATGCCAAATGGGTGGAGTACTTGCAGAGTTTCAACTTCGTATTGAAACATATTAGCGGGCAAGCAAACAAGGTAGCAGATGCGCTGAGTAGGAAATCTCTACTTTTGCAGGAAAGCACTGTGTAGGTGCTGGGTTTTGAGCACTTATAGGACTTATACCAGATGGATACAGATTTTAGGGAGGCCTATGAGGCATGTCAAAACCCTTTAGTGAGAGATAACAGTCCTTGGCTGGACTACAATCTACAGGAAAAGTTGTTGTTTAAGGGAGGACAGTTGTGCATACCTGACTACTCGATGAGGGAGAATATTATTCGAAAGAGGCATAGTGGAGGTTTGGCCAGACATTTCAGCATGGATAGGACCCTCGAGCAGCTTAGTCATTTTTATTTTTGGCCAAAGATGCAGAGAGATGTACAATGGTTTATGGCCAGATCCAAAGTATGCCAGTTAGCAAAGGGTCACAGTCAAAACATAGGACTGTATACATCGTTACCTGTTCCAGGTAGACCATGGGACTCAGTTAGTTTGGACTTCATCTTAGGTCTATCAAAGACGCGGTGAGGATATGACTCGGTAATGGTAGTGGTGGACAGATTCTCGAAAATGCCACATTTTATTCCTTGTAGGAAAACCAGTGATGCCACCCACGTGGCCCACTTGTTTTTCAATGAGATTTTCAGGTTACATGGATTGCCTAAATCTATCCTTTCAGATAGGGATGTCAAGTTCACGGGACACTTTTAGCATACCTTATGGAAAAAATGGACACACAGCTAAGCTACAATTTTGCATATCACCCGCAAACTGACGGGCAAACAGAAGTTGTAAACAGGAGTCTGGGAAACCTCTTACGAAGCTTGGTCAGGGAGAATTCACGGATGTGGGATCGAGCACTAGCACAGGCAAAGTTCACTTACAATGACTCGCCTAACCGCAACACAGGTTTTAGTCCATTTTAGATCATGTACGGCATGCATCCTTGGGGAGTGCATGAACTGTGGGACCATGGATTGCAGGAAAGGCGAAGCACAGACAGAGAAGATTTCGCTAACGCGATGAGAGACTTGCATGAACAGGTGAAAATGAAATTACAGGACAACAGCTTAAAGTACAAACAGCACGCAGATTTGAAGAGAAGGGAAGAACGCTTTCCCAAAGGTACGTACAATAAATTGAAGTATAAAAAGATAGGGCCATGCAAAGTCCTTCGGAAGTTTTTAGCGAATGCCTACGAGATACAGTTGCCACCCAGAATAGGCATTTCACCTATCTTTAACGTAGCAGACCTGTTCCCTTACATGGCTGACCCAAAGGAAAAGGAAGAAGATGGAACCACGCGACCTACGTGGAGTACCCAGGAGAAAGGAGAAGCTTGGAAGAGACAGATTCCTTACGTTGAACCTCTCGAGATCGAAAGTATTCTCGACACTCAGGTGGTTAAACGAACTCGGTGGAAGGAGTATGTACAGTACCTGGTCAAGTGGAAGAACCATCCTATTGAGGATAGTTTGTGGCTTGATGCTAGGCAAATTGAACAGACATGCACTTCAGTCGAGAAGCTCATGGATCGGATCCATGATTTCTTTTTGCCCCGGGAGCCTGATGCAGGAGCATCTAGCTCACCATGACTAGGTGAAGTCTCACCAGGCTGGAAGGTTGTTGAATATCTAGATTGTTTTTTTTATTATTAGTTTATGAAGTTATAAGCTAGAATTCTAGTTTACTTTACTCTTAGTTGTTAAATGTCAGTTAGGGTTATTATAGGTCAACAGAAATAAATATCAGTTTAGGAATTGATCTGTTAATTTAGGAAAGAAAAGACAAAATTGTCTAAAATCAGATCTTGTAATGACAACCGAAAACTGTAGTTACCCAACCAATTGTTTCTGTGCAACTGACAAATAATTGCAGTTTCAAATTAACTATAACCATAAGGTATAAAAGGAGAAATGTAAGACAAGAGCAAGGTTCTGCAACTTCGTAACATAGAAATAAAGGAACATATCTATTTCAATAAAAAATCACCCGTCTGTATACATTGTCTATCTGCTGCATGATTAAATTTCTTTTCATTTATCGAATTGAAATGAACAGCGTTGACAAATAGAGAAAGACCACGGTAAGGTCATATTGTTTTATGTTCTCGTCAAATGAACAAACTACAGTAAAACCATTTAAATGCATAACCACAGAGCGAAGGGTCGATGTGTCAAGCCACAGTCCGAAAAGGAGTTACAGCCAAAGACCCGAGAAGGAACAGGACCACACACAGAGAACGGAAGAGCAACCTATAGCAAAGATATTCCTTTAAATGATACTTCATAATTACACAAGTTAAACAGTGATAACAAAACCCTGTTTGCATTGCTATTGACCATTATATGCACACATTACATTCCTTGACAAACAAAAACAAGGGCCGCGTCCTGAGTGGACAAACCCTAGGTTAGGGTTTGGGAACAGAGACCCCAAATAACTAGTCAACGAACGACTAACCAGAACAGGCAGGCCGAAGCATCAACTCCACAAGGAATAATAACTGTGCATGTTAAGCAAAGACAGCAAAACCAAAATCCACAAAAAACCCAAAGAACTATCAGTGCATTGACGAGCTGAAGTGCCAGAGCCTATCGACAAAGGTTCACCACCCTTGGAAGTCCGAAACCCGGAGGACCCACATACCCAGGTCGAGCCATTGACCTGCATACACAACAGAGCATTGTTAATACATGTACACTGCGGAAAAAACCAAGTCAAGCAACCATAGAAACAAGAGGATTTTGCATATAAATACCTGAGCAAGTGGACCAGAGGTTCGAGGAGCAGAGCCAAGCCGAATCGACGAAGTTGAGATAGGAGGAGCGGTTTTGGTTAGCATAAACACCAAGAAGAGGTGAAAACTAAATCAGGGAACGAGTCAATACCTGGTTCAAGTCACGGAAACCTGCCAATGTGTTGCCTAAAATCCGAGGACGACGGAAGTTAAACAAATTACACACAGAACAGTGACCAGAGACACCCATCATAATAGCGAAGGCAACCAAAACCATAGCAGAGGCAACAGTATAACAACGGAGACAGTATAACAACAACCAAGAATGATATTTGGACAAGACCCCAGATTCCACAACCGTATCATAGCAAAAATGACAGGACGAGACTGAAAGACTTACCGAGTGAAAAATCAAGCGAGCGCGCCAACAGAACCAGAGTGGTTTCAATCCACCAGAGACTGACAAGAGCATAACCAGGTGTGGGAGACTTACATTCATCCACAGTGATATCCGACGGAGAAACAGAGACCTCCATACTCAACAGAGCAAAAGCCAGATGGAAAACTCACCAAACCCTCACAGCAACCACACCGCAGAATAGAGTTGTCTCGAATGACCGAGAAATCGGGGTGTTTTAGAGAAGAACGAATGGAGGAACGAGGCCCGAGGCGTGTAGGTAGGAATTGAATGCGGCAATAATTGCTCACAGTTGCCAACCCGACATCCACTGACCACCTTTGCATGCGACCACTGGAAAAGTCCAAACATTGACAAAAATCTAGCGACCATTGTAAAGCGAGGACACGTAGAGTTGTGGGTCAGTGTGGCGAGGCTACATCAAGAACTTGGAGGTTACTTCCATTATTCTCTAAAAGTGAAACATTCCATTTTATATTTATTTATTTTTAAATATAATATATAGCATTTAGCATTAAATAAAATAAAAATCCCCAAAGAGAGCTTTGAGGTTACTTCCATTATTTTTTGAAAGTGAAACATAGCTTTGAGGTTACTTCAATTATTTTTTGAAAGTGAAACATTTCATTTCATATTTGTTTATTTTTAAATATAATATATAGCATTTAGCAATTTTAATCCTATAATTTAGGATGACGTATTTACTTTCTCAAGGCAATTAAAATATAATACATTTTATCTTTAAGCATCTCGAATTTTTCAATTGAAATGGACATATTTTTATTTATTCTTATAATTATTATTATATAGAGAAATAATTGTGAAATGTTGTACAAATGGAGGAAGACTCCTTATATAGAGGGTCTCTTTTAAGTTGTTTTTATTTTGTGATTATGAAGGCCGGATGAAAGGAAAATGTTAGGAGATAGGTGGTAGCAAGCACATGGTTTAATGATATTATTAAAAAGACTTGTATTTCGACATTTTTTATACACGCCTTGCTCTAGTACCAACAAAGAAACCAATAAGATATATATCAATATATTATCTGATGGAAGACTTGTTTAGCAACAAAAAAAAAACTACATTATCTCATGGAAGTCTTTGTTTGAGCATGAAAATTTTAAGCAATTTCTCCAAAATATTCGAATGAAAATTTTGTATTTAAATGTACGCGTGCATGCAATATGCTTAAGATGTTCATATCCACACAGCTCATGGCAAATAAATCTTTGCCCAACAATAATATTAATGGTGTATGTACGTAAGCGATAGGTCTGTCATCCAACTAAATGTTTTTTTTGACATATTCAACACATTTACTATTATTTAATAATAAGGTGAATGCGATACTTTATCGATAAGCTTTATGAGACGTGATTGATTAACATTCATTAGAATGCTTCGTGTTAGTCAAATATTAATATTTTATCATTACGATAAGTTAACAACGTTGACATCAGGCATTTCTATGTGGATAGTTACAACTTTGCTTTGAAATACTTATTCGGAACATATTTAATTTTTTTAAATGAGAGGTGAGTATAATATTTTGAAGAAGGTGTGCTTATTTTAATTATGTATCTATCCACTATGAAGAAGAATTATACTTATATATAATTTTTTAATGAGGTTGTGAAGTTTTTTTCCAAAATAGTTTTATATATGTTATATTGAAATTATATTGATATCGAATATAATAAAATTTTATAATTAATATGGTTATTGTTTAGAGAGTTTTTGGCGAAATCACATAGAGAGTAATTTGTCGACGCGTTTCGAACTAACCAGTGTGGTTCATCGTCAGGACAAGTTGAAGATCCAATCCAACTTAGCTTGTTAAATAGTATGTGCAGAGACTCCAACCGCTAAATTGCCAACGACTAATTTTGACCTAATGACCTAAGTCAAACCAATAATAATCTTGATATATTTTTAATTATTATAATTCTACGAAAATAGTTAAATTTGGTAAAATTATATAATAAAATATTCATTTGTTA
>APFE030763589.1:339720-439671 GCA_000404065.3 Pinus taeda | reverse complement strand
TTTAATAATAATAATATTTTTAATATAATCATCATTTAAACCTAATGGTCCAATTGAAATTATATATTTAATAATTCATATTTATTAAATAATTAAATAATTTATTATTCCAATAATAATACTACAAATAATATTCTAGACATATTAAATTATTGTTATTCTAAGAAATTAGTTACATTAGGTAAATTCTATAACTAAAGTATTATATATTAGTGTACTTGTATATTAATAAATGTAAATACATGTACCAAAAAACGAATGTTGGTGCATCATATATTTATTTAATAATACTATTTATTTATCATTTAAATCTAAGTTCCATTTGCCAAAGTATACTATTATAATTAATTTAATAATTTACTATGTTTATTTAATAATTAAATAATTGTATATAATGCTATAATAGGATAATATTAATACTATTTATAGAAATTCATAATATATAAATATACATGATTGAAATCAAGAAAAAGAATTAATTTATCAAATTATAATTTTTAAAGTAACCTTTTTTTCACATAGCAGGTTGAAGTATAAGTTATTATTACTATTATATTGAATAAATATTCCAGGTTAACTTGTTTACAAAATCAATAATAAAAATAGTTTATTTAAAAAAACAATAATGACATCTTAAAAAGAGAAGGATTATTACTACTATATTGAATAAATAGTCAATGTTAACTTTGTTTACAAAATCAATAATAAAAATAATTTATTTTAAAAAACAATAATGGCATTTAAAAAGAAAAGGATTGACTACCGCACTATAAAATATAAATGAGTCTATAACATATAACATAGGAAATCCTCCAATAACATATTAAAAGTGCAACCATTAACTAAATCGATATAAATGAGAAACAATTTGTATTTAATGAATTGTGAAGGTGAGTAAGAAAGATATGCTAATCACTTTTCACCTCGATTTAACAATTAAAAAAAAACTTGTTAATTTCCACTAAATGTCAAACAATATTTTTATTTATATATTTTGTCTGGTTTAACTCACTAAATGATCAAAACGTTTTGATTTATTACTCTAAATAATTTTAACTTCTATGTTATCATGTTGTTTTGGTGGGGTTAATAATAATATTATTTTAATGAAATTCAGGTTTAAAAGTAAAAATCTAGATTTCCAAAGTGTGATATTGCTTATAAAATATTGATGCTTCCAAACACTAAAATTGGATTATGAATATGTGAATATTAATGCTTTAAGTTTATAACTTATATTTTAAAAGTGTGAATTTTGATAGCAAATAATTTTGAATTTAGATTTTAAAATCATCAATAAAATTGTCTTTGGATTTTAATATTTTCAAATTTATGTTCTCATTTATGAAATTTTAATACTAATATACAACGATTTAATATTTACATGTGTGTTTACATATCACTATGACATACATTATTAGATATATCAAATACCAAAAAAAAAAAAAATTAGAAACAAATGTGGTTATTGTCGCACCTTAGGAGACAATTCATGGATGAGTAGAAATCAATGCTCAAGACATTTATTAAAGATTACATATTGATGGTTTGTTTGTCTCATAATTTTGCAAACCCCAGTATATTAAAATTTAAACCCTTTAACCTTCAATGCATGGAACATAACTTTAAATAGCCTTTAACTATTAGATACAAATGAATAGAAATATGTGAGAAGTGTTGGTGAGAGTTTTTGAATAAAAGGTTGTCTGCACAAAATATTTTACCATAAACTTAGAGGAAAGTGTGTTTGATGAGAAATGGAAAATTTGAAAGAAGAGCACTATTTAAGGATTTTTTAACCTCAAAATTTACAGAAACTTATAACCATTAACTGTAAATAAAGAATAGGCTGCTTCAATTCTTCCAATGAAGAAATACATACATAATATGAAAAAAAGAAAAAAAATCATACCCAACAATTTTTGGAATCACTGCAAATCTTTATTCATCATTCAAGTGAAGATCAAAGTACAAAAGTAGTCTTTGTTATGCTCTTTAACCTGCAAGACGATACTAGAATACCAAATATGAGAAGCAATATGCCTAGAACATAGAATAGCGAGTAAAAAGAGCAAGTATTTTATTATTCAGAAAGCCATGTTCACTTGCCTCTTCGAGGGGGCAACCTCCAATAGAGCAGAGCTCGATTACAAAATAAGACACGATGCTCCTCGCAGGGAGTCTCTATCCTTTATATATGACTCATACATGCAATACCATGGATCAATACCATGGGTTTTATTAATACCATCTATCTAGTACCATGGCTCATTTGCAACTAACTGTGGTCTCGTCATTAATTGTGGGTTAACCACTTACAATTATTAATATGGGCTTTATGGACTCTTTAATATGACTCGATCCCACTACATAAATAAGGGGGTTAGGGTGGGACCCTAACATGCCCTCCCCCTTAAGAATAGCCTTTTCCTCAAGGCTGAAGCTGTGGAAACTGCTGAAGAATAGTGGCTCGTTCCCAAGTTGCATCTTCCGGAGAGGTGTCTTTCCACATGACGAGGACTTCCCTAATCACGCGGCCACACAGGGGCCTTTCTTTTGTGTCTAACACCTGTTCAGGTTGGAGCCAGATTGACCCTTCCTCGTCCAATTCAGGTAGACTGGTTTGAATTCAGGCAGTTGTTCCCAATCACTTTCTTTAGGCATGAGACATGGAAAACTGGATGGATTTTTGCACTAGGCGGCAAAGCGAGCATGTAGGCTACTTCTCCAATGCGTTGAACTACTTGATATGGTCCGTAGAATTTTGGAGACAGTTTCTGACAACCCTTGTCTTTGAGTGATGTTTGCTTATATGGTTGCAGCCTAAAAAATACCTGATCCCCTTCTTGAAATTGGCGCTCTGAGTGATGCTGGTCTACCTGTTGCTTCATGCGGTTTTGAGCATGATGAAGATTCTCTCTAAGATGGGCGAGCATGGTTGCACGGTTTTATAGGAGTTGATCCACTGCTTCTACCTTTGAGCACCCCTTGATATAAGAAGTAGGGGAAGGAGGGAGTTGACCATATACTGCTTCATTGGGAGTCATTTTGGTGGTGGCATGATAGTTGGTGTTATATCACCATTCAGCCAGAGGTAACCACTGTACCCAAAGATGTTGCTTTTCTGAAGTGAAACACCTAAGGTAGGTTTCCAAACATTTGTTGACGGCTTCATTTTGACCATCCGTTTGTGGATGATAGGAAGTACTGAGTTTTAGTTGGGTGCCTTGTAGCTTGAAGAGTTCCTGCCAACAATTACTGGTGAAGATCGGGTCACGATTGGACACAATAGAAGTGGGCATGCCATGCAATTTGAAGATCTGATCCATGAAAGATTGAGTGACCAAAGTTGGTGTAAACGGGTGGGATAGGGCGCAGAAATGAGCATACATCGAAATTATATCCACAACCACCATGATGACTGACTTGTTTCCTGACTTTGGAAGACTTGTAATGAAATCCATAGAACCCTCCATCCATATTGATGTCAGGATGGGCAATGGTTGTAATATGCCTGGTGCTTTGACGATCTCCCCTTTGTGGTGTTGACAGACATCGCATTCTGCTACAAAAGTAAGGATGTCTTTTTTCATGCCGGTCCAAAAAAATGATCTTCTAGTGTGAGCATACATCTTCTGAAAGCTTGAATGTCCTGTAATGGGGGATGAGTGCAATTCTACCAAAATGTGAATTTTAAGGGTAGATGTTGGTGATATTACGACTATGTTCCTGTAGCGAAGAATCTCATCCTGCCACGAGTAGCCCTTAGTGGAATTTGGATCCGCCTACAATTGAGAAATGAGTTGGGAGAGCCCGAGATGTGAAAACCATTCCCTGCGAGCCTCTTCAATCCATTCTGGAATGGGAAGGGAAATTGCTAGAAGGGTACTTTCCTCCTCAAATTGGCGAGATAATGCATCTGCTACACTATTTTCTTACCCATTTTTGTAAATGATCTCATAATCATATCCCAGCATTTTGGTGAGCCATTTATTTTTTGTGGGGAGGATAGGCATTGCTCCAAAAAATATTTAAGACTGTGATGGTCTGTGTGGATTTGGAAATGTCGCCCCAGTAAGTAAGGTCGCCAGGTCTCTACTGCATGTAAGATGACCATCATTTCCTTCTCATAGGTAGATTGGCCCATATTCTTCCCACTTAGTTGTTGGCTTGTGAAGGCCAAAGGTCGACCTTCTTGCATTAAGACCGCCCCAATACCTGTACCCGAAGCATCACATTCAATGACAAAAGATTTGGTGAAATCCGGTAGTGCTAAGACTGGAGTGGAACACATGGCATTTTTGAGAGCTGTAAATGCCTGTTGTGCATCTTCATTCCAGAAGAATGAATTTTTCTTCAGGAGTTGCGTGAGGGGCTTCACTATGCGACCATAATTGCGGACGAATTTGCGATAATAGCCTATGAGACCCAAAAATCCTCTCAAGCTCTTCAAAGTCTTAGGTTGAGGCCAATCCTGCATTGCCTGGATCTTTTTGGGGTCCACCTTGACACCTGCACTCCCCACAATGTGGCCCAAATACTCAACTTCTTCCATGCCAAACAAACACTTGGACATCTTAACAAATAATTTATGCTTGCGGAGCAGTTGCAAGAGTAGATCTACATGCTGAAGATGTGCGGCCCAAGTGCAACTATAGATGAGGATGTCATCGAAGAAGACAAGGACGAATTTCCTGAGATATGGTTTGAGAAGATGGTTCATAAGGCTCTGAAAAGTATATGGGGCATTACAAAGACCGAATGGCATGAACAGGAACTCATAATGGCCTTCATGAGTTTGGAAAGCAGTCTTTGGAATGTCGACTTCCTTCATGCGAATTTGGTGGTAGCTTGAGTGGAGATCCATCTTAGTGAAGAATTGAGCCCCATTGATTTCATCCAACAAATCATCAACCACCAGGATGGGAAATTTATCTTTGACTGTCAACTTATTGAGGGCCCTGAAGTCTGGACACATCTGCCATTCCCATCTTTCTTGAGTACCATAACCACCGGTGATGAATAAGGACTAATATTGGGATGAATGACACTTGCTTCCAAAAGTTCCTTGATTATTTTTTCTATTTCATTCTTTTGGGTGAACGGATATCTGTATGGGCGCACATTTGGGGGTTGGGCCCCAGGAACCAAGGTGATGCTATGATCATGTTCCCCTCTCGAGGGTGGAAGCTCATGAGGCTTGTCAAAGACTGGCAGATGGTTATTTAAAATCTGTTGCATCTCAAGATGAATCGATAGAGACTTGGTTTCAACTACCTGGATGGCATTAAATTGAGCTATAACTCCATGATGGCCCTTTTTTACCAATTTTTCCATCCTATGCGAGCTAATGATAGAGGGAGCTCCCGCCTGGAGTCCACGGAGGGTATGTGTGGAGTTTTTCTACTTAAAACTCATATATAACTCCTGGAAATCCATTGTGATTGGCCCAAGAGTGTGAAGTCGTTCAGCACTAAGGACAATGTCGCACCCTTCCATGTGTATTGCAAACATGTGGGTCTTCAACTGATAATCCCCCATTTGAAGTTTGATATTTTCATAGCAGCCTTCACATTTCATTGTGCCCCCATCCGCAATTTGGACTTGGAAGTTAGAAACTGCTCATACAAAACAATGCACTTCTTCCGCGACTTTTTGATGGATGAAATTATGTGTACTTCCACTATCAATCAACACTACAACTGGGCGATGTTTAATAAAACCTCTGATTTTGAGAGTCTGAGGTGAAGAAATCCATGCCAAAGCATGCAGTGAAATAACTGGTTCATCAGGGACATTGTCCTTTTGGTTGTCCTCTTCTACCGCCTCAGGTTCCTCAAGTGGTGGATCTTCCTCCGCTGAGCTGTAATCAGTGGCATCAATTTGAAAAAATTTGGGCTCCTTGCATTTGTGACCTGGAGAGTATTTTTCATCACAGTAGTAACATAATCCCTACTTTCTTCTTTCGGCCATTTCTGCAGGTGACACCTTTTGAACCTTAAGTGTTTGAGTCGTGCTGTGAGCCTGTGGGGGGCGATCCTTGGCGGTGAAATTTGGGCGAATGTATTGGGTTGCTAACACATCTTCGACGTTACGAGCTACCTTGCAAGCCTCCATCCATGTGGGAGGGTGGTGCAGTAGGACGTGGGCTTTTATGGCCTCTTTAAGACCACTGATAAAACATTCTGTGTAGAACACATCTGAGAGACCCCTAGTGTGGAAGGCCAAGGCTTCAAAGGCTATAACATATTCATCCACTGTGCCAGTTTGCCGGAGCTTAGTAAGATGACCCAAAAAAGAAGATTCCTGGTCAAAGCGATCTGTAAGAGCTTTTTTGAAGGTGGTCCAAGTCACAAAACTTCCACTGCAACGTTGATGCCATTCCCACCATTGCCACCTTTCAGTGTCCAAGTACATGCTCTGCACCATAAGCTGAGTCTCATTATCTAAGATGTTATTCAGATGAAAATACTGCTCCATTTGTGCTATCCATGCTGTCGAGTGAGAACCATCAAATTTATGCATATCTAACTTGGGAGGTCACAGATGGGATTGTTGGTGGGTGCCCCAGATGTGAGGAGAGTGGCTAGACTCACCCTCACTTTGTCCATTGCTAATATAAATCTCCTCCCAGGCTTCCTCCTTACCCTTAGAGATTATGTTAGTTATTCTGTCAAGCTGAAGTTGGAGGGATTGCAAGGATTGCTCAAGTTTTTCCATCCTGTCATTGGCCATAGCTTGAGCTCTAGTTGCTACCATGCACCGACCTGATGTTCTTGAAATTTGGGACTGCCCGAATTTTTTTCACTAAGAATTGAATGGTACCACCGTGCTCAGCTCTTCATCCTGATTCTGATGGGCTAGATCATCAATAAGGGCCTTGGGGGTCACAAACTTTTTTTTGAAAACTCCTAATGGAGTTTTACTCCTTCCTTAGGAATACTGCAGTAGCCGAATCCTCAAAATGTCAATGCTGCCAAAAGTCCTACGAAAAGCACACCCCATTATAGGAAACCCACACAACTACTCAGATCTGGTGGATCTGAGAGATCTGAATGGCAGATTAGATAGCTCTGATTGGCAGAACAGAGTGCTGCTGCGGATCTGCTAGCTCTAGTAGATCGGATTGGCTGGTCTGGTAACTCAGAACTGTGAGATTGACGTCTGCTGCTGCTGCAAACCCCCTTGCAAGGTTTGATCTGGCAGAGATTATGCGTGATCCCAAGATAGAAAGGGAACTATGGTCTCGAGGAGTGTTAGGTGCTACAGATCGCAATATACATAAGGGTCTGATAGTAGTACTCGGCCCAATGTTTCAGGGCTCTAACTAAGGAGGATCAATTGTACCCTTAGCCATACAACCCGACTACCCTATCGTATGGGCGAGTAATATCTCTGAGTGTTGTTCTCAGTGTACTGTAGCAGCAAGGCGGCCGACGGTTTTTCTATGGTGAGGTTTCAAAGGAGCTAGGGGGCTTTCCATATACCCAGAGGGTACCTGGAAGACAGTCCGTCCGTTGTTTTGTCTAATGCGCTACTACTCGAAGGGGTACCCACAGGGGTTATAAGGGAGTCGAACAAGCGTGACCACCTCTTGTATTTCCTGCGTGTATGCCTCCCCAAATTCGTAGGTTTATGCGCTCAATGACAGATCCCATGGTTTAAAGACGCCGGAACACGTCTCTAGCCAAAAAAAAATTTGCTAAGAAATGGAGATCCCACCTACCCTGGAAAGTGCTCTGATACCACTTGTTATGCTCTTTAACCTACAAGACGATACCAGAATACCAAATATGCGAAGCAATATACCCAGAACATAGAATAGCGAGTAAAAAGAGCAAGTATTTTATTATTCAAAAAGCGATGTTCACTTGCCTCTTCGAGGGGGCAACCTCCAATAGAGCAGAGCTCAATGACAAAGTAAGACACGATGCTCCTCGGAGGGAGTCTCTATCCTTTATATATGACTCATACATGCAATACCATGGATCAATACCATGGGTTTTATTAATATCATCTATCTAATACCATGGAACATTTGCAACTAACTATGGTCCCGTCATTAATTGTGGGTTAACCACTTACAATTATTAATATGGGCTTTATTGACTCTTTACTATAACTCGATCCCACTACATAAATAAGGGGGTTAGGGTGGGACCCTAACAGTCTTCTTTGAGGTATGGAAAAATACAAAACCCTCTTTCATCTTATTGAAGTACATTTATACCAACTTTCAAAATATAGTTATCAAAACTGTCAACCTCCTAACTACCAAACCATTCAGACATTACATTGAAACATAAAAATTACATGACTTGAAAAATATAATAACTTTTAAAAGTAAATATTTCATCCTAAATAAATCTTAGATTGTATAGCAGTATAGGGTTCTACTTCTGTAGCAGCAGCTTATGGCGACATCCATTCCCTGGTCTTCCTCTAGATTATGTACTTGTACTTGGGGAATTTATAAATTTAACATGTTCTATCCTGAAATGTGTGATTCTATTGTATGTAGGCTTCTAAATAAAAAGATTTTTCATCATCCAAAGAAGTTGAAAATCTTTATGAAGATAATTCACAATTGTAGTTCCCTTTAGTACTGCAGTATTTTCATCTGTATAATTAATCTTACTTTTTTCTTCCACTAGTAATGTTTCATAAAGTTCCGAGGAAAAGAAAATGCTTTTCTGATCCCAACAAGATGGTAAAATAACCGTTATTGTTTTATCAAAAATGATATTAAACTTCATCATTGCTTCATTAATTTCCATCAATTTCTTCTCTGCTACTTTTCTGTTGCCATTTTTCAATATCAATTTTTTTTTTTTTCTATTACATGTTTAGTCATGTCATCTATTCCAAACCACTTCATTTCCTGTGCAGGCTTTGAGTTTAAGAAGTCCATCAATTTCTTAGCAAACTGGGCTTTATTTTGTATCTTTTGTTTATTACCTAGGATAACTTCTTTTAAATCTTTGACAATAATCTTCTCCTCTCCAATGATAGCTAGGACTTCCCATACATTCTTTACTATATTAATTACGTCATTCGACAAGATTTCTCTTGCTTGGACTAGAGACATGTTTCCTTTCACTTTCTCCTTTAATTCTTTAATTTCTTGATGAGGAGCATAGAAATCCCTTCTCTATTTTTCTACAGTCTCCTTGGTCATAAAAAACTCATGATTAGTTCCCTTGATAATTTTCACATCATTGTGCAACTTTGTTTTCTTCTTCTTCAACTAATTTTCAGAAATGTGCAATTCAGTCCTAACTTGAGTGAGTTTCTCACTAGTATCATGTGAATTTACTTCCATTACAATCATGCACACATGTGAATCAATCTCTTTATGTAAAAAAAGATTCATCTATTTCAACTTCATTATTTTTGCATCCCTCTGTAAAAGCTCTAGGACTAGTAACTATTTCTCCTTTTCAACCCCTGATACATCTGAAGCCATGGGATGCTCTGCAGAGGGTAATTTCAACTTCTTCTTCAGTGCCTGAATTTCTACCTCAACACTCTACAGTAACTTCTAAACTGCAGACCTATCTTCTGGATTCACACCATTCTTGATAATTATCTTCTTGAACTCCTCATTTTGGGTATGAAGAACTCCAAAATTTGGTTTCTCCAACTTCAATTGGTTTACCACTTTCTCTAACATATGTTTAGCTTTAGAAGATGCTGAAGCATATTTATATAAATCATGGAAGATTAATTGACAAATTTTCATATGTAAATTAATTTTATGAGGTAATGGAATCCTCTTTGCATCTACTGTTAAACTAACAATCTTGTACCTTGGTGCAAATGTCACTGACATTGTTCATGGATGAGAGAGAGATAATTTCAACTTACTTTTCTCAAGACCCGTAGTTAATAGTGGCCTTGTCTAATGTTAAGAATATTCCTAAGCTTCTGATTGTGATTCCATATTTCTATAATCTTCTTGTTTCTTTCTTCCACCTACAAAAGCATTTGTTTAATCATGGAAACGAAATCTTGATAAGATTCTCCTTGAATTGAGTAAGAAGGAGTACAAAAGGTATTCCCCAACTGCAATTGTATACCAGGATTAATGATGTAGTAGTCTCTTAAGATATATTTTCCCTTTCTGCCGCTTTGACTTCTTGCTCCTCTAGATCAATTTCCTCTGACCTCCCACTTTTTAGGTTCTTTTCAGTGGAAAGAGGGGTCTCAAATTTTATATTTTCTAAGGGAGAGGATTGTCCTCCATTTTCCAGCTTCTCTATTTCTAGTTTTGATTCGCATAAAAGGAGCATAGCCATTTTCTATTCTTTTATTTTAAATTATATGATATGGATCATAAGCCCATTTCTCCACTAATAATAAATTCATTCCTTCTAACAATTTCTCGACTTCAAATGCTGCTTGCCTAGTATTCACAATGAATGGTCCAATAATCCTAGGCAACCTAAAAAGGAGTCCCTTCTTTGCTTGTATAAAATGTATCGGATCCACATTTAGACTCTACCTAATGAATTCCAAAGCAAACATTGTCATAGGAACAAAAGTTGGTAATATGTAAGGCTCAACCTTAGCTCCATATAGTCTTATTTCGACATGATCCTGGAATGAAAACCAATATCCAACATTTACATATTTACTCACTTGAAGGAAAGATTGAGCTTTAGGGAGTAAAGCTGGTGTAGGTGAATTTTTTATGATTGAATACACAACTAAAAGGAAAGAGGGTGCAAAATAGGACAAACCCTCATTTTTAGGATCGATTCTTACTACATCAGTCTAGAAGAACACTGATTGTTTATGCTTGAGTGTCCATGATATTGAACCCTAGATGCATGAATTTCTCAACATTATTAGTACAAGAATGGATAGTTCACAAGAGAAGGAAACCTAAAACAACCTGTAAGAGTGAAAATCATGAACTAGACATTAATTAATTTTCCCCAATATGCTAGTATATCCAATACAACTCTAGGTTTCATCATTAGAGCAAGCATTCTTAGAACTGCTTTGTCAATTACTGTAATGTCCTTTTTCCCTAAAATTCTTGCCAACACCTGAAGAACTGGTCTTACATTTTCAGCAAAGGTATCCAAGGGAAATTGAGTGGAATATAAAGGAATTGTTTCCCATCAGTCATCAAATACAAGAGAATTAGAGTAGATTTTGGTTCGGATAAATCTTCAAAATAGGCAGAGAATGATTCTTTGAAAAAAGAAAAGTAAGATTGTACATAAGGATAGCAAAGTACTTATTGAATCAAGAGAGAGGAGATCTAAAAAACAATTTCTCCTAGCCTATTCATTACAAAGCACCTTTCAGGATACATTGCTGAAACTAGCCAATGAATAAATTCATGAAACAAATATGTTTGAGGGAAAAAGGTTGCCAACACACCAAATTTTACCATTGCAACATAAATTATGAAATTAGATTGGTTTAACTGAACACGTTGGTAGAATTCATGATGATTAATAAGGAAAGAAACATTGTTTTATGAAGCCATCTCACAAAAAGATATAAAAGATAGATCAACGACTTAGAAATCAGCCTCTTCGAGGGGAAACTCTTCAAGGGGAAACCTTATTTACATTACACAAATGAAAAATTCTTAGATGATACAAATGAAAAGACCTCCTTTCTATATATAGGACTCTAAGGGGTCATAATATGATTAGAGCTGACATAACAATAACAATGTAAGGGAACAACAATAACAATAGTGGGCTTCTATGGGGTACAATAATAACAATATTGGTACTACGTGGACACAACAATATAATAAGGGGGTTGAGCTAATAACAATAAGGGGTTACAATAGTGGTATAGGAATCTAACATGCCCCTCTCCTTCAAAAAGTGTTGTCCTCAATGCTTGAGTAGTTCTGGATGCTTCTTTATAAAATTATCATCCTTCCATGTGGAATCTCCAATGGGTAAGTTCTTCCACTTGATGAGATACTCTTAAATTGATTGATTTTGTAGCTATCAATTCCTCGATTCTGTGACTCCTTCAGGTTCCAATATGAATTTTCCTTCCTTGTCAAGTTCTGGCAATATTGTTTGAACTGGGATCTTCTGCAACGTTTGAATGAGTTCCCACCCTTCTTTATCATTCTTGCATTCATCCATTGCTTCGTTTATCGAATTTGGCCAGATAATTATACCAACCTCTAGCATTTTGGTAACCATACGTTCAATTTCACTCCTTTGGGCATATGAATATCTGTAAGGCCTGATGTTTGGAGGAACACTTCCTGGAATCAAATGAATAGCATGATCATGATCACAAATAGGTAGGAGGTCTTTGGGAGTCTGAAATACCTTGGAATGATTGTCCAAGAATTTATGGAGATCTAGAGAAATAGATGATTTTGATGTGGGAAGCTCTAGTGAACATAATTGTGAAATTATGCCCCTTTGCTCTTTCTTTAGAAGCTTTGTCATTCTGTTAGAGCTAATTATCTTTCCTGGTTTCCCTGTGATACTCCTTAATTCAACTTCCTTTCCTTCTGAGGAAAATTACATGAAAAGTTCTTGAAAATTAAAAGCTATTGTACCCAAGGATTGTAGCCGTTGGACTCCTAGTACAACATCAACACCACCCGTTGGAATGGAAAACATTGGGCTATTCAAGACATTTTCTCCCATGCATAGATTGATATTATGGAACTTCCAGAGAAATTTATGGTTCCTCCACTTGCAACCATCACTTGACACTTTGGGGATAGATGTAGGAAGAAATTCAGTTCCTTGGCTATCTTAAAATGAATAGATTATGGGTACTTCCTTAATCAATCAACACTATTACCTTTTTCTTCTTGATATGTCCTTCTATCTTGATAGTTGTGGTAATTCTTACCAATTCTTTACAAGATATGGCCAGATTCATTTCTTCTTTCTCTGGGGTTGGTTCCTAGTGTATTTTCTCTTATTTTGATGTTTCTTGAGCCTTTTCTTCCTCCTCTTCACAATCTATGTAAAATAATTTCTTCTCAGCACACTTATGACCTTTAGTGTATCTGCTATCACAAATGTAACAAACCCGTTTTCCTCTTTTTTCTTCCGATTGTTGTGGTGTAAACCTTGTAGGTTGTGGAAGTCTAGGAGAAAAAACACTTCCATATTTATAGTTGTGAGTGGTGGGATTCCTTGTTTGCATAATTCCACTTTCAATTTTTCTTCCCAACCTGAATGCCTTCTTCAATGAATCAGGTTCTCAAAGATGAACCTCATGTTGAATGTTATCCTTTAAAGTCACTATGAAGACATCAATCCTTTTCTTCTCTATAATATCATTTACACTTATATTCAATTTTTGAAAGTCCGCAATGTGCTCTACCATTGAACCCTTTTGTTTGAGATTTATCAATTGGCTAAAGAAGGTGTTTCTCTTTGTATCCTCATAATGTGCTATCATTCCCTCCATGAAAATTAACCACGTGACAAGTGGTTTATGACAAGAAATCCCTTCATACCATAAAAATCGATTTGGTTCTAAATATAAAGATGCAATACATACCTTCTGTAACAATTGCAGATCAAAATATTTCTCCATCTGTAGTATCCATGATACGGGATCCTTGCCATCAAACTTCCTCATATATATATTTGGAATATGTTGGATCTCCAATCCAACATTAGATTCTATGAAATCATGATCAACATTATTTTTTTTCTCATCATAAGTTTCCTCTACTACCTTTTCGCCATTAGGAGGCCTTTCTTGTAGTAGCTTTGTCCTAGCTTCCTTCAAATCTTTAATGTCTTTCATTAAATCTTTCATGCCTTTCTTCCAATATTATTTAATGCCATCAATATCAACTTCCATGGCATAGATAATACAATTTACCTTAGCATCGATCACATTCTTCAAATAACTCATCAAATTTTGATTACTAAGTGTTTTTCTTGATTCGAGTCATTCTTTTTCTTTCATTTAGGATCTCGATCTTCAATCTATTGTATATCTAAAATTTTAGATCTCCAAGGTCTATAATTATGACCTATGGCAGCCCTCCATGTTCTCTTTCTAGCCCTGCAAGTCTGATCACAATTGGATTCCCAAAGAAACAGTTATGCCCAATATTCCGCAATGACCTAATTATATTCTAGTTCAATAGATCTAGCTTGTACGACGTGCCACGTGTCACTGTTTTGGCCTTGGGTTCTGAAAATTATACCCAACAAACTATGGTCTAGATACTTTCTGTCACTTTTTATTCATTTTGAATCAAATACTCTGAGAGAGAGTTACGAATATTTTCCCAAGGTTGTCTATTTGGGATGTAACTCAGGGGACTACTGAAACCCTAAATATCTTGGACCGTATCTATGAACATATAGTGAACTAAGATCTGAAATTTGGGCTCGCAATTCACCCCATTTTCATGCAAATGGGTTTTAACGTCAGAGTCTAAAACTTTGTATAAAAAAAATTATAGAGAAAATTCCAGAATGACCAATTTGAGATGGAATTCTGGAGCTTGCAAAACCCTAATTTCCTGAGATCTAATCTCCGAGAATATAGCGAGACATGATATGAAATTCAGGTTGAGGTTCCACGAAGTTTCATCAGAATTGGGTTTTTTTTGTTAGCTTCTAAAATATTGCAGAAAAACAATTATAGTGAAAATTCCACAATGACCTGTTTGGAGCAGTGAAGCCCTAGAATCCAAAGCTCTAATACCAAATGTTATGAAACCAGCTCACAAAAGGATAGAAAAGATAGATCAACAACTTATAAATCAGCCTCTTCGAGGGGGAAACCTTCTTTACATTACACAAATGAACAATTCTTGGATGATACAAATGACAAGACCTCCTTTCTATATATAGGAGTCTAAGGGGTCATAATATAATCAGAGCCAACATAACAATAATAATGTAACGGCACAAAAATAACAATAGTGGGCTTCTATGGGCTACAATAATAACAACATTCGTACTACATGGACACAACAATATAATAAGGGGGTTGCACTAATAACAATAAGGGTTACAATAGTATTATAGGGACGTAACACATCAAAGATATCCCTTTCAGTATCCATGAGTGGAATGTGAGAAGAGGAATCAACTAAAACAATTTTCTTGGCCATTTTAAAAGGATAAAATGATTGATTATGACATAAATATCTGGTATTTGTGAGGAGGTTGACTCAGACATGAGCTATACTTTGAATTTATCGACAGCGAGGAATAGGACAATGTACTAAGCAAAATTCCAAGAAAATGTTTTATAGTAGAATGATAAAATACAGGAGGGAAAATGGGATTAAGTTCTATCGTGGCGGAAATGACCAAATTTAATGAGGGATTTGACATTTTGGAGGATAGTTGGACGAAGGCATATGACATGGAAAATGAAAAATATGAATTGGCTCGCTTATTGATGTCACTACGGGGGGGCTGCTCTATATGTGACTAATTCCTGGGTGGTCCGTAGTAAATTTGCACCATTCATCCAAAAGTAAACATGCCCGATAAAAGTATTTTTGGAGGCACTACTTGTGTTATCCTTCGACTTAGTTATATCATCGAGTTTTCTCCATCAGGCGGATCCCATGTTCTTTTCCTTTCTCTCACCACCGACTTGCCTACACTATAAAATTTCTTATTGCCACTGCTGGGTACCACTGTCCATCTTTATTTATTACAAGACACTTTATAGTGACAAGATATTAGTATTAAAAAACCTTTGATAAACCAAAGTAGCTTTATTTTAATCAAATAATAAGAAGTCTTTCACATTTTTTCTTTTCTCTTTTTAGTATTTGATTTTTCCTTTTACAATTATGTTTATTATGTAGAACACATAAAATTTAAAACAAGTTACAACATCTGGCTCCACATGGGGATAGTCTTTTTAAGAAGAAATAACACTACGAATCACAGATTAGTGCCTTCACCTTGGGCATGGAGTCAGTCTATAACATTGCACATTACCATGGATAACTCACCTAAATACTTTCAATGAACACTTTGATATATACAATGATTGGAAAAAACATCAGCGAGTGTTGGAAATAGTGTTTAAGGTACTACCCATTCACTGGTAGTTGTAGCAGTTCACAATATAAATTCTCCGAATGAAGGTGTTGCTTTCCTTTGACTCTGTGACTTTGAAAGGACCAAACCACAAAGCATCAAACTTACCATGTTTGCCTTTGCCTTCCCTTCTTATATCCCATCTGAGGACTAGGTCACCACGCTAAAAAAGAATATCATTAGCCTTGTTGTCAAAAATCATCTTCATTTTTTGTTGATAACCAATCGAATTCTCCATGATTTTTCTTGTTTTCATTAAGTTCAATCAACTGATTCATTCTTCTCACCAGAGGGCTTGACTCTTCTTGAATATCTTGCATAAATAATGCAATAGGCTTTATCAACTTACTAGGAAATAATGCAATTGTTCCATAAACAAGTTCAAATGGTGATTTTCTAGTGGACCTTCTTGGGGTTACTCAGCTTTCCCATAGAAAAAATTTCAGTTTAGTATCCCAATTCTTTTGATTTTCTGCAATGGTCCTCTTAAGTATACTTGCCAGTGTTTTATTTGATGATTCTGCTAACCCATTTTCCTGAGGGTGATAACTAGTAGAATGAGACAATATCACATTATATTTTTGACAGAAATATTGCAATCTAGCAAACCTGAAAACTTGCGCATTTTCTGCCACTAATCTTTTAGGACACCCAAATCTGCTGAAAATATTTTCCTCTGAAAATTTAATCACCACCAAATCATTTTCTTTTCTTATTGGAATTGCTTCCACCCATTTAGTAAATAATATGTACCTATTAAAATTCATTTATATTGCCCAATTGATGATGGATTTATTTCTCCTACGAAATCTAATCCCCATTGTCTAAATGATTCTTCTATAAAAACAAGAATTAAAGGCAATGGTGCTACCTTCTTCTTCTTAGTAAACATTTGGCATTTTTGACATCCCCTTACCAACCTATAAACATCTGAGAATAAAGAAGGGAAAAAAATACAGCTTTCAAAATCTTATGAGTTGTCTCTTTCCACCCATAATGACCACCAAAGAAACAATCATGATATTGATTAACTATTTCAATACTTTCCCCTTCTGTCAAACAAAACAAGAGAATACCATTGGGATCCCTCCAATACAATTTTCCATTGACTAACACATAATTCTGAGTTTTAACTTTCAGATCTTTGTATTTTGATCTATTCAAATTGGGAGGACAACAAATAAAACATAAATAATGGACGATGTCCTTATACCGATCAAAACACGAGTATTTATGCTGAACTTTATCATTATAATTTTCTTTCTTACCTCCATTTACTTCCTCATCTCCTTCTACACTGGTATTATTTTTCTCAACTTCAGTCAGCAAATTGATTCCCATAACTTGGCAATCTGTTTATTTTAAGATGTTTTCCAAACCTTGTCTTTTTACTAACTTAGTTGGCTTTATATCCAAGTCATATTCTTGTATCTTTTCTATCCATTTCCCTCTTCTTCCTTTTAAATCACCCTGAATCAAAATACCTTTTACAGAAACAATTGGGACATATGCAGTTACTTAAGATTGGAGGATATAAACTATGAAAGACTTAAGTGCCTAGACCAGAGCATAAGCCTTCTTTTCCAAAATATTATACTTTAGTTATGCATCTCTTAATTCTCTACTCAATAAAGCCACCATTTTTTCCATCCCTTCTTCATTCCTTTGTAAAAGTACTGTTGCAACAGTAGAAGCATAAGAAAATGAAAATAATTGAAAAGGATTTTTATAGTATGGGATTATTAATGCATGAGCTTCTTGAAGTGCCAGTTTAATTCTAGAAAAATATTCCCTCGCAATTGAATTCCATTTCACTTCAACACCTTCCTTTAGCATATCAGTAATGCCTTTTACAATCTCTACATAGTTGGGAACAAATCGCCTAAGAAAATTTATCCTCTTTAAAAAAATTTGAATTTCCTTCTTATTCCTAGGGAGTGGTATTTTATTGATTGCTTCTACTCTTCTTGGATCTATCTTGACTCCTTATCTTGACACAATATGGCCTGAAAACTTTCCTTCTTTCAAAGAAAAATGAGTTTTCTTAGGATTCAATGATAGACGATACCTTCTGCACTTTTCAAAAATCTATCATAGATGCTCCAAATGTTCTTCATCTGAATTTGAGAAAAAAAATAATATCATCCAGATAAATGAAAATAAACTTATCTTTTTCTCCCACAAAAGTTATGTTCATATCCCTCTGAAATGTATCCCCTAAATTCATCAGTCCAAAAGGCATTTTAGAATACATAAAAGTGGTCCAAGGAGATGTGAATGTGTTTTTCTTCTAGTCCTCCTTATTTACTTAAATCTGATTATAACTAGAGAAACCATGAACCATTGATAACCTGTAAGAACCAGTCACCTTCTGTAAAATATGATCCATCTTGGGAAGATGATAGTTATCTTTTAAAGAGGCTCTGTTCAAATTTTCAAAATCAACACATAATCTAATT
Source organism: Pinus taeda (assembly GCA_000404065.3). Lineage (NCBI taxonomy): Eukaryota > Viridiplantae > Streptophyta > Pinopsida > Pinales > Pinaceae > Pinus > Pinus taeda. The sequence continues at coordinate 421,166 of APFE030763589.1, read as the reverse complement.
TCTCCATTCTTCTTCCTTACAGGAACCAAATTTACTACCTAGTCTAAATATCTTAAATGAACAATTATCTTTGCATCTAACATCTTCTTAAATTCTCCCTCTATTGATGGTAGCAACAAAGGATTAATCTGTCTCAACTTCTCTCTGAAATCTTTCACTCTTAGTTTTAAAGGAAGCTTATGTTGAATAATCTTGATATCATAAGTTTTTAAATATTCATAAGACCATGCAAAAACATCAAAAAATTTGTTAAGACTTACACACCACTGTTTGAAATGTTCTAGAACATCTTTAGCCAACCTTACCATTTTGGGTTGTTGATCTGTTCCAAGAATGCATTCTTCAAGATCTTCCTCCAAATCTGCTTTATTTTGATTCATTGCAACCTCATTTGCATTGAAAAAATTTTCCAGGGGTACCAAGCCCTTAGGTATTACATTATCTTTGAGGTGAAGAATCTTTTCATTCCCAACTGAATCTTTCAAAAATTTCATGTTTGTATCTTCTTCTTCAACCTCTTCTTGATCAATATCTAAACTTGGACACTCTCCAATTAACTCAAGAAAGTCTTTAATTTGTTCCTCATCCTCAAATGCCTACCAATGTTTAATATTATCTAGGATTGATGGTCTATGCCCGATTTCAATTTGATTCCTCAATATCAGATTTAAAGGTGGGTTGAAAGTACTAGCTACAAGTGCTAAAGAATCAACCATTCTATTTTCTTCTCTAGGTACAAACTGTATATCGAAAGAAGCAAAGTAATTATATGTCAAATACCACACTTCATTTCTATATGTTATTATCCTTGGATGTTTTGTTTAACATTGATTCTTTATCTGCTTTACTACCAATTGAGAATCTCCAAAAACAGAAATACACTACACCCCTAAACCTTTAGCAGCTTGTAATCCTAGAACTAATGCCTCATACTTAGTGATATTATTCATGGAGTCAAATTCCAACTTATAATAAAAAGGAAAGAAATGGATTTTTGGAGAAATCAAAATATACTTGCTCCACTTCCAACTCTTGAATAAGTACCATCAAAATAAAGTTTCCATACCCCACTAACTGTTAGCTCATCATTTTTAATTGCTAAAAGGAGCTGCACTTTATTGTCTTCAGCAATCTCCTCTACTTCTTGTAGCATAACACATGAAAAGTCATCCTTTTCCCGATTGTACACAGGAGAATTACTAGAACCCTCCTTTGTAATATAACCTCCTCTCTTCACCTCCAAAGATAGGGATTATTGCATATGTAAAATCTAATTTTAGTAGACCACCCAATTTTACTCCCGGATCTTGAAAGGAGCATTCTAAAGAATTGAAGAATATCTTCCACCACCACATCCATCACCAGGCTTCTAGCTGGAAGCTGGGCCAAAGAGACAACTAAATCTTTGATTACACCTACACATTTAACTCTTTTAGAATCAAATGAATAAATATCCTTATAAGTTTTAGTAATCTAGAGGTCCAATTGTTTCATTACTAACAATGGCATCAAGTTATGTGAAGCTCCTCAATCCAACATATAATTATGAAGAATAAAAGAATGAACCAACAAAGATATGTAAAAATGTGGAGTGGAAGAATCCACTACTTCTAAATGGGATCCAAACATTACTATTGGTCTCTCCTCTTGTAAATTTACTGTATCTTCAACACAATCATCTTAAGAGAGATTTATAAAATCAAAAATTTTCTATTTATATGTTGGACTTTTAGCCAATTATGTTAAAGGAACTTGAATTTTAATCTTCTTGAATTCCATAGTTAGGCTAAAAAACTGGTTTTGCTTCCCAATATTTTCCTATTTTTCATCATTCATCTTCTACTTTGAAACATCATTTGAATCATCTACTTTCTCATGAACAGGTCTATTCAGAATTTCCACACCTGATTTTTGTTTAGAACTTTCTCCTTTTTGAAAAGAAATTTTGTGCTTGAATCAACTTATTTCTTCCCTTTGTCCTTTTTTTTTTGGTTTTATTGTGGAGTCGCCATATGTTGAGACATTGGATCCTGTTTTTCATCAATAACCTCCTAAATTCTTAACCTTTTTCTTGATTCAAGGTCATATTTCTTGTGCAATTCTGCCTGCATAAAATCAGTAAACTTTCTGCAATAATCATCAATTTCATTATCATCTAGAGAAACCTGTAATTTAGAACTCAAATCCTCTCTCCTAATCACATCTCCCTCCTCCCCATAAAATTATGATATTTGATTTTCATGCTCCTTATAAGTTCCTTCTACTACATCCTCTGATTCATCCTTAATGTATACGGGAGATTGTATCTGATCTTGATCTTTCCTATCCCTCTGTAAAATATGCGATGGTGGATTCCTAAATTGAGGGTTGAAATTTCTATTTTGCTCCTACTAAAATTGTTTAGGTGTATTCTTTTTTTCCAGCTCCAACTTAACTAGTTTACTGGACAAATATTTAATAACCTTAGTCATTTATTCTAATTTTTGTTCACTATAATTAGGTGTTTGACTGACAATTTTCATTTCTTCTTATTTTCATTTCCCCTTATCTTGTTCAATGTCTTTTGGTTTCATCTTTCCTACTACAAAAAAGTTAGTTTCAATTTCAAGAGCATCGGTATGTATTTGATCCAATGAAGGGGGCCTCCTCTCGCTCATGGTGAAACCAAAATTAGAATCAAATTCTCCTGTAAATACTACTTTTTCTCCTATAGGAGGAGGCTTAATTTCTCTAGGCATACTATTGTATAACTTATTGAACCTTTTTATAAATTCACCTACTTTCTCTTTTGGCTTCCTTTTAATGGCATTAAATTATGTTAGAAAATAACCATGATCTTTCTTCTCTTCCCACCATTGTGTAAACACATTTTCCAATTCTTCCTATGTATTAATCGAATTTGCAAGAAGGTTTTTGAACCACTTCATGGCATCTTCATCCAATGATTGGACAAAAAATCTCATCACCACATCTAGCAATTCTACATTCAAATTTTCAGTAAATACAAAAAATGTGGCAGTATGTTTCTCTATAGTTACCTCATTTTCCCGTGTGAAAAGATGTAACAATTTCAGTTAATCTTAAGGCATTGGATTCATAGTTTTAGGGAGATTCAAGGGAGAATAATATCTATTCAACGGGAAATGAGGGATGACAATGTTTAAATTTAAATTAACTATAGAAGGGGTACCTGCTTGAAAGACAAATGATTGTGGAGGCAATGATGATATGGGAAATGCTTGGTTGACAATGGAAATAATTGAACTCGTAGATGAAGGGTACATTTTTTTGACTTCTTGAAATTAAGGGAAAGAAAATGAAACTGACTCGAAACATTTTTCCTCGAAAATTGGTTTAGGAAAAACTACAGAGAAGGGGTGAAAAATTCTTTTGAAAAAACAAAATTCCTTCTGAATTCTATTGAGTGAAAGACATAAAATTATTGCTTGGAACTAGTACCAGGAGAAAATAAAGTGGGATTTGGGGTTATTGGTGATTTTGGTTTTCAAACTCTATTCGAAACCAACTTTTCTAGATCAGAAAGAGCAGGAGATCTCTATTGTGAGGTGTCTAATCTCGTGTGTGGTCGTTTTGGAGCCAGGTTTAAATATTTTGATGAGAATCTCAGTCTAACCACTTCCATCGCTCATCAATCAAAGAAATGATCTTACAGAACCTAGGGAAAAATAACTTCAGATTTCCATTCCTTGGCAAAGACGCCAAAAAATGTTGTACCTTGGAGACATTTCTTGGCTGAGTAGAAACCAATGTCCAAGACATTCATTAAATATTATAGATTCATGGTTTGTTTGTCTCATCATTTTGCAAATCACATAATATTAAATTTAAACCATTTAACCTTCAATACATGGAACATAACTTTAATTGGCCTTTAATTGTTGGATACAAAAGAATATAGATATGTGAGAAGTGTTGCTGAAAGTTTTAGAATAAAAGGTTGTCTACACAAAATATTTTACCATAAACTTAGAGGAAAGTGTGTATGATGAGAAATGGAAAATTTGAAAAAGAATTGTTTAAGGATATTTTAACCTCAAAATTTACAAAAACTTATAACCATTAACTGTAAATAAAGAAAATGTTGCTTTAATTCTTTCAATGAAGTAATACATACATAATATGGCACAAAGAAAGAAATCATACCCAACAATTTCTTGAATTACTGCAAAGCTTTATTTATCATTCAAGTGAAGATCAAAGTACAAAAGTAGTCTTGTCTGAGGTATGACAAAATTCAGAATCCTTTTTCATCTTACTGAAGTACATTTATGCAAAATTTCAACCTCCTACCTACCCAACTATTCAAATGTTACATTGAAACATAAAAATTACATGACTTGAAAAATATAATAACTTTTAAAAATAAACATTTCATCCTAAATCATTCTGAGATTGTGGAGTAGTAGAGGGTTTTTCTTCTGTAGTAGTAGCTTGTGGAAACATCTATTCCCTGGTCTTCCTCAATATTTTTGTACTTGTACCTGGGAAATTGATAAATTTAACATGTGGTATCTTGAAATATGTGATTCTGTTGGATGTAGGCTTCTTCATAAAAGGAGTTTTCATCATCAAAGAAGTTGAAAATCTTTATGAAGATAATTGACAATTGTAGCTCCGTTTAATACTACATTTCTATAGAATTAATATTACATTTTTATTCCACCAGTAATGTTTCATAAAGTTCCTAGGATAACAAATTGTTTTTCTGATTCCCAACAGGGATAGCAAACCATCTGTTTGTTCTTTTATCAAAAATGATATTGAACTTCAATGTTGCTTCCTTAATTTCCATCAATTTCTTCTCTAGTTATTTTCTGTTGGAATTTTTCAATATAATTTTATTTATTTCTATCACATGTTTAGTCATGTCTTCTATTACAAACTCCTCAATTTCCTTCGCAGACTTTGAGTTTAAGAAGTCAATCAATTTCTTATAAAAATGGGCTCTATTTCGTAGCTTTTGTTTATTATTGAGGATGACTTTTTCTAAATCTTTGGAAATAATCTTCTCTTGTTTAATGATAACCAGGAATTCCTAGACATTATTTACTGTATTAATTATGTCAATTCAAAATATTTCTCTTGCTTGTACCAAAGATGTGTTTCCTTTCACTTTCTCCTTTAATTCTTTAATTTTTTGATGAGCAGCTTGGAAATCCCTTTTGTATTTTTTTTTTAGCCTCCTTGGTCATAAACAACTCATGCTTAGTTTCCTTGATAATGTTCACAACATTGTCCAACTATTGTTTCTTCTTCTTCAACTCATTTTCAGCAATGTGCAATTCAATCCTAACTTGAGTCAATTTCTCCGTAGGATCACCTAAATTTTCTACCACTAGAATCATGCACACATGTGAATCAATATTTTATTGTAAAGAAAGATTCATCTAGTTAAACTTCATTATTTCTTCATCCCTTTGTGGAATCTCTTGGACCAGTAACTCTTTCTGTTTTTCAACCCCTTCTACCTCTGAAGCCATGGGATGATCTGCACAGGGTAATTTCAACTTCTTCTTTAGTACTCGAATTTCTACCTCAACACTCTATAGTAACTTCTGAATTACAAAATTGTCTTCTAGATTCACACCAATCTTGGCAATTATCTTCTTCAATTCCTCATTTTAGGTATTAAGAGCTCTAGAATTTTCTTTCTCCAACTTCAACCAGTTTACCACTTTCTCTAACATATTTTTAGCTTCAGAAGTAGCTGGAGTAGATTTATATAAATCATAGAATATTAATTGACTAGTCTAAATATGTAAATTAATCATATGAGGTAATGGAATCCTCTTTTCATCTACGGTTAAATTAACAGTCTTGAACCCTATTGCAAATTTCAATGACATTGCTGATGGATGAGAAAGAGAAAATTTCAACTGACTTTTCTATAGATCCATAGCTGATAGCAGTGTTGTTTGATATTTAGAAGAATCTTGAGCTTCTGATTGTGATTCCATATTTTCTCTAATATTCTTGTTTCTTTCTCCACCCTGCAAAAACATTTTTTAACTATGAAAACTGAATCTTGAGAAGATTCTCCTGGAACTGGAGAAGGAGTACAAAATGTCTCCCCCAACTACAATTGTATAGTAGGAGCTGATGATGTACTAGTCCCTTCAGATATATTTTCCCTTTTTTCTTATTTGTGTTCTACTTCCTCTTGATCAGTTTCCTCTGACATACCTCTTTCTAGGTTCTTTTCAGTAGCAAGAGGGGTCTCAATTTCTATATTTCTCAAGGGAGGTAATTTCCTCCATTTGCCAGCTTCTGTAATTTTGGTTTTGATTCATGCATAAAAGGAGCATAGCCATTTTCTATTCTTTTGTTTGAAGTTATATGATATGGATGATAAGCCCATTTCTCCTCCAGCAATAACTTCATTCCTTCTAACAATTTCTGGACTTCATCTATTGCTTGCCTAGTATTCGCAATGAATGCTCAAGTAGTCCTAGGCATCCTAAAGACCAGTCCCTTCTTTGAACATACAAAATGTACTTGATCCACATTTAGACTCTAGCTAATGAATTCCAGAGAAAACATTTTCATAGGAACAAAAGTTGATAATCTGTAATGCTCAACCTCAGCTCCATACAATCTTATTTCAACATGATCCTAGAAATAAAACCAATCTCCAACCTTTACATCTTTACTCACTTGAAGGAAATATTGAGATTTAAGGAGTAAATTTGGTGCAAGTGAACTGTTTATGATTGAATACTCAGTTGAAAGGAAAGAGGATACAAAATAGGACAACCCCTCATTTTTTGGACCAATTCTTACAACATCATTCCAAAAGAACAATTATTTTTTATGCTTGAGAGTTTCCATGATATTCAACCCTAGATGCATGAATTTATCAACATTGGAGTACAAGAATAGACAGGTCACAATACAAGGAAACCTAAAACAACCTATAAGACTGAAATTCATGAACTAGACATTAATTACTTTTTCCCAATATGCTCGTATAGCCAATAAAACTCCAAGTTTCATCATTACAAGAAAAATTCGTAGAACTTCTTTGTCAATTAAAGTAATATCTTCTTTCCCTAAAATTATGGCCAACACCTAAAAAACTGGTCTGACATCTTCAGCAAATATATCCAAGGTAAAATGAGTGAAATCTATAGGGAATTGGTTTCCATGAGTCATCAAATATAAGAGAATTAGAGCACATTATGGTTGACATAAATATTCAAAATAGGTAGTCAATGATTCTTCAGAAAAAGATAAGACTCTGTAGAAGGATAGCACAGTTCTTACTAAATCAAGAGAGAGGACACCTGAAAAACAATTTCTCCTAGCCTATTCATTACATATCACCTTTGAGGATACATCGCTGAAACTAGCCAATGAATAAATTCAGGAAACTGATATATTTGAGGGAAAAACGCTGCTAAGAGACCATATTTGACCATGATATTATAAATTGGGGAATTAGACTAGTTTAACTGAACATGTTGGTATAATGCATGATGGTTAATAGGGAAAGAGACATTGAATATATCTCTTTCAGTATCCGTGAGTGGAATGTGAGAAGAGAAATCGACTAAAATAATTTTCTTGGCCATTTTCAAAGGATAAAATGATTGATTATGACATAAATACTTGGTACTAGTGACAACGCTGACTCGGATGTGAGTTGGAATTTTAATTTCTCGACAACGAGAAACATGACAATGTACTCAGCAAAAATCTAAGAAAAGGTTTTATAGCAGAAAGATAAAATATTGGAAGGAAAATGGCATTAAGTTTTATCATGGGGGAAATGACCGAATTTATTGAGGGACTTGAAATTTTAGAGGATAGCTAGATGAAGGCGTATGACATGGTGAATGAAAAATATGCACTGGCTCACTTGCTGACATCACTACGAGGGGACTGCTTTGTACGGGACTAATTCTTAGGTGGTGACTCCACAGTAAATCTATATTGTTCATCCAAAAGTCAACAGGCTTAACAAAATTCTTTGTGGTGGAACTGCTCGTGTTATCCTTCGACTTAGTTATGTCGTCGATTTTTCTCCATCATGCAGGTCCCATCTTCATTTCCTTTGACTCACCACCAACTTACCACACTTTAGTATTTTTGACTATTGTCGCAGGGTCCCACCGTCTATCTTTATTTAATACAAGAAACATTATAGTGATAAGATATTAGTATTAAAAAACCCTTGATAAACCAAAGTAACTTTAGTTTAATCAAATAATAAGAAGTTTTTCACATTTTTGCTTTTCTCTTTTCAGTATTTGATTTTGTCTTTTACAATTGTATTTAATATGTACAACACATAAAATTTAAAACAGGTTATAATAGTTATTATATCAAATATTTTTAGATTCTCATAAATAGTTAGAACAATGTACAATTCAAGAAATAACAAATAATTATACATACAAAAACATTTACTAATATGAACTAGTATTTCTTACAAATTTTGTCACTTTATTTATAAGAACTACAACTAAATTATTATTAAAATATTCACAAAAGCCACATCTAGAGGCACAAGAGAAGATAAAAACTCACCATCACCAATTTTAATTGAAGGAATGGTGAAATGACATCATGTACTAATTTAGGAGATCTTACACAACATATATCATTAAACAATGTCAAACGTGTGTCTCTTCCTAATGATGGGTTATGATATGTAGATTGAAACATCGAGAAATAATAAGCCCACGCAAGATTCCATCCTTCTCCAAACTTATGTAATTTCTTCTCTCATATAAAGTTGCATTCATCTACATCAATTTAATCTTTTCAGTTATTCTCCATATATTATTTTTGTGTCTTAATATTTATGTAGTACCCCATTCTAGTTGAATGAATTTGACATTACCAAATACTTTGATATGGCACTTATAGTATAATTTGTTTGAGGACTTCAAGTTAAGGATTTGGTTATTTTATTAGTATTATTAGTGGATGTTATGATAATTGTGATGTACTAGTTTGATGTTATTTTGGTTGTGAAGTATGACTATGATGAACCTAATTGATGACTCTGTGTAATCATGTTAACGGGTTCATTATATATTGTCTATTTACATATGTCGGGACTAGCTTCTTTCTTTCAACTAGTAATTATGTTAATGATTATGTCATAATGATAATTTAGTATGTGCAGTTATATCAATGACTAATATTATGAGCAGATATTATTGATGATTATTGAGTGTGGTAGGAGGCAACCTGGATGCACCTACATGTGATACGTTAGTGACCTCTAATTTATTCCATTGCATATTATTAACACTAGAATTTAAATTTTTAGCTTATATTCTACTATGGTTACTAATGACATGATTGTGGCTATACGAATAGGTTAGTTACTTGGCTAAAAGACTCACACATTGGTGATGGGCTTGCATAGGACATATGGAACTTCATGGGAGTGGTGGAACAACATCCTTGTTACAACCCACTAAAACTTTTGACGTGACTTGGGCTGGAAGGTAGTGGGATATCTTTTCCTTGAAGCTCATAACATCTTGAGGGAGAGCCGTAGATTATATTAATCATGAGGATTTACTAGGGGGCATGCATGAAGGAAGATTCGTTGATATCTAACATCATTAGTCTCACCATAGAGAGAAATAAGCATAGATAATTTTAAGGATATAACTTTATCTTAAATTTTAGAAACATTGGCAAGTCTTACTGGTCCCTAATATGCAATCTTTAAAATGTTGAGTGATATTTTTTTTAAAATTTCAAACTTCAAATTGTCTTAATAGTACCTATAAACTTTTGGTGAATTTCAAGGTAGAATAAATTTATACTATAAAAATTAGCTGAGTAAGTTTTATAAAAAACAAAATTGGCAATTTTTTTTGGGAAAAGCATAGAAAATTAGAACACCCACAAGTATTAACCCCTAAAATTTTCCTTGCACTAGAGATGACAATGTTCTCTATCATTGCACCCATATTTACCCTTCTGGTCACAAAATATTTAATGCTAAGTGGCATGTAACCCTCAAAACATTGAAAGGATACTCTTGAAGGGCATGACCAACTTGGGAGCAAGAAGAATTGAAGGTAAATAATGGTTCATGGTCATTCAATGACAATAAATAGTACATGTAAATCTTGGGAAAAGGGGGAATATATATAATTATAGAGGCTAAACTAAATAAGTAACTATACCCTCTTAACTCTTTGAAAACATTACATATCTATAAGGTACACTTAGATAACTCCTAAGTATCTGAAATATTCTAATAAGAAATGGAAAAAGGTGCATAGAGTTAAATTAGAAACATTAATCCTATGATAATTTACCTTCATTAAGAAAAGAGGGTTGTGCAATAAATTAAAGAATAATAATCTAAACATATATAAATTTAAATTCAAGAGGGGATCTCTATGTCGAAAAAGAATAACCCTAAGGTATCCAACTAAGATTTTAACTTGAGAAAAATTAGGAAGTTGTTGAGTGGAAAACATGAGATCTACATGTTGAGATAAGTAAGAAAATATATAGCAAGGAGTATAAATTGGGATGAAGTGAAAACTAGGAGAAGAAATAGGGAAAGAAGTGTGGGTGAGGGGAAATGATATTTTTAATATGAAATTAAGTAAATAATTTTGGGAGAGCTTTAGTGAGAGGTTGTCACATGGATAGATGAGTAATTAAAATATTGGACTAATGCAAGAAAGTATTTCTCATGAAGTGAGGAGAGTCATCACGAAAACCTTTTATAAAAGAGGGAGCAAGTTATGAGAGAGGGGTCTATTTTTCCCTACTATGGATGACTATTGAGTGATAGCATGGAACTGGGTTACACTTTTTTGTGAAATGAGGGTGCATTTTGGTGAAAAAATGATTCTTGATTCAACAATTTTAAGTGCGTTCCAAGTATGTTATTTTAATAATAACATGAGATGGGTGATCCTCAAAAATCTTTTAAGACAGAAGTTGATATATAAACTGCAATTTTCCTTAAAATTTCATTACTCATATTTGTAAAATTATTTAATATAATGATATGAAAACTATATATCTCTTATTTCCCACCCTTATTAAATTTATTAATTGAGTAACGATTTTGTAACTTATGTACATTAAATCCATGATGAAAAGTGCATTTAAAGTGAATATATAAGCATTTTGATCCTTTCCTAATTCGTACCATATTGTTTCATTATGTAGTCTACCGTACCAAAAACATTGTCTATTGTGCATGCATCTAGTACATATCATGTGTCTAAATAAAAAATTATAAGAACTTTCCTTATGCAGTATTTTCTTGGCATGAAGCTTTATTAGTTTTGCAAATACGTTTATTCATTTTTTTTTACATATATTTACATATTTCATCTTTATGCATAAAATCCATTTTTTATATATGGGAAAATGTGTAAGTTAGATTTTCAATCACATTTTTTTATTGTGTTTACATGGAACTCAATGCTTTGGTTAATAATTTTTCAAAAAAGGCACCCTATCTAGTTTTGGAGTTTAACCTAGATTATTATACTTGAGTTTATAAATGGTTTTTTGTCGACATTCTTTCTATGTCAACATTTGTTTCTTGGATTAGTTTATAAGTAATATACGTAATTTGTAGAGTCGTATCCCATACACCCCCCAATTACATCCCGTCGAAGTGTTGGGGGATTTGTTATACATGGTTGGGCTAGATCACATAGCCATACTAGATTGTTTGTTCCACTCATAGATCCTCCCTCCAACACCACTCAGACTATAAGAGGTAGTGTTTTTGTCGTTGTTGATGATCTTGCTATGGATAGTGGACCTTCTTCACCTATTGTAGGTATACATATTGCATGTTAAATCCTATTTAAAATTTATGTGTTTGTATTTTATGTATTTGTTATTATGCTTCTAGTTTGTTATATATATCAAATTATGTTTATGATTTGTAGACCCTTGATAGGGTGAAGATGAGAATCAAGGTGTAGTGTTGACCCCTCTATGGAATGAAACTATAACCAGTATCACAATTGAGGATATTAGGGCCCAACATACATGGATCACATGAGAGCTAGATAACATCTCTGCTAGTTCACATACTAGGCATAATTTTTCTTTGATGCAATATAACATCAACTGGTTGATTGAGACATACTAGAAGGTGGGCCCAAAAAGCCACCTCTTATATTCCACACATACGATTAGGATGCTAGAGGTTAGGGGCACACATGCTTAGGAGAAAGTGAAAGATGCCACCAAGAACAATAATATTCATGGGGAGTTGTTTGACATCCCTCTAGACTATCGTGCTAGACATGTTGGTCTGATTACTCTAAAATATTTTAAGAATGTTGTTGCACCCCTTTTATTTATGATAAATTCATTAAAGCTTGGGGCTAGTTTCCCCACAAAGACTAGGTTCCCATTTACTTTGCAAAGCATATATATGCAGAGTTTGTGCTACATATGTGGCCATATTACACCAACACCAAATCCATGATTTTAGGAACCAACTTAGGACATAGTTATGAATGTGTCAGGGCTCATATGGGCCATGTGCATGTAGGACCACCTTCGAGATTATTGCCATGATCATATCGGAGCATGGTATTACCGAAATATCTAAAGAAGTTGTCATAACTTGACATTGAGACTAGGCATACAATTGTAGATATCATGTAGAGGACATTGGAAATTGCACATGTCACATTGCATCGAGAGATGAGCAAACCACGTTTTTTTCCTCGTGGCCCACTAGTTTCATTACATGATGATTCATATCTCGAGATTCTAGGGCATGATCAACTTTTGTCATATGCCCATATGTGTTATGATACGATTCGTGACACTTGGAAGGTGCATGATCCACGTGACACAGGCCAGGTACATATATAAGGAACTTTTTGCTCTTATCGTCAAATTATACATTATTTATATTAATAAGTTCATATCAGCTTGCATTTATATTAATAATTTCATGATGACATGCATACACAACCCAACTACACATACAAGATTTTGAGGTCATATGAGAGGACAGTTGACTAGCCAAAAAAGCTTCTTCTAGCGCATCGTTCCATGGATCAATCTCCTTCACCCCCACCTCCACCTCATAATACTCATGGACTAATAGTTGAGGTGAATTTTTTTATTCCTAATATTTCAATATTTTCCTTTTTTAAGTTACATGTATGCATTCTAATTAACTTGTAGAGTAATTATAATTTTTCTTTGCCATTGTGTACACAAGCCCATATGTAGAGGGGTGTCAGTTTTATAGTTATGTAGACACATAAGTGGGATGATTAGTATGGAGGCATTGAGTCACAGGAAGGGGAGCACCAAACCTAGATTGATCAAACCCCCATCCCACTTGACTTCCATTTGCACTTGACTGAGTCACAGGTATGGGACTATTTAAATAGATAGTTCAAAATCATTTATTTCTAAATTGTTTATTTTCTACAAATAATGTTCTAATTAATTTGAATTTTAATATGTGATATTGGAGTATTAAATGATGGATGCTCACTCTACACAGTGGAACAAACATAAGAGTTCTTGATGCAGAAGCATCTGGACTTAGCAACAATGTGATGGTTTGTTCACATTTTGTGGCTAAATGGGTTGAATTTCATTGACCCGAGTGGTCAAAAGTCAGTTTTAGTTGAGAGGGTTTGATCTCTCAAAAATTATCTGTACTTCATTATTGTAATAGTTAGGAAATTGTCTTATTTTAGATTAAGGGAGAAGTTGTTAGCATAGGTGTGTAATGGAGCTTGAAAATAGAGATTTGATTGTTAGAATGATTAAAATAGAAATCAAGTTGTTAGTACAGTTAGAATAGGATACCACTCCTAAAGAGAAGAAAATGTAATGAAGAGGGATTAGCTGAGATGAGTAGGATTTGAGTGAGAGGTGAGAGTTCAGTTATAGAGAGGGTTTTGAGATTGAAACAGAGGTCTGTTAAATTATTGTAATTGAGCCAAGAGAACCACGACTCTATAACTATAATTATATTGAAGGAATTTGATTTAGTGTGGATCTGTGTGTTAATCCTCGTGAAAACTCTTGTTTACCTCTTTGTATTTTCATTCTAAAACTAAATCGAGTATTTTCCCTGTTTTCACACTTTAATTGTAAATCTCAATGTTTATGTGTTAATTGCGGCCATTAGTATTAATGGCAGGGGTATAAGAGCACAGAAAGGCTTGATCATGGTTGAAGGCTCATACTCCATCCTAACCATCAATCACAAATTCAAAATTTTGGGTCACATTCAACGGTGGGGTTAGCTCTGTTTTTAATCTGTGTGTTAGTTGAAGAATCGCTAGTTGTAGGATTTGATGAACTCTATTATCCAATGAATATCTAGTTTTAAGATGACTGGAAAATAATCTCAAATCTGGAACTGAACTCTTATAGACCAAAGGTTTATAAACTATATCGGCTCCGTAAGGGCGGTTAAGTGTCATGCAAGTTCCCTGGGTGATATCATTGTGAACCATTGGATCCAGCATGCTTTGATCAATGACGTAGAGTGAAGCACTTGTGTAAAAAGGGAATTTCAATGTGGGAAGTCAACATGGGAGTGATTGTTTTTCAATTACTGTTCAATTGACCTCTTACATCACTTTTGGTATCAGAGCATAGAGATTGAGTTTGATTTCAGTAAACATGCCACCAAGGAGAGGAGCTGGCATAGGTCGAGGAAGACCTGAAGCAAATGAAGTTCTGCTGGAGGAGATCTAGAGTCTATGTACAAGGATGGACACAATGGAGACTTCTCAGAGAAGAACACCTGATGAAGGAGTTGCCAATGCTACAGAAGAATATTATGAGGAAGAAGAAGAGGAGGAAAATGAAACTACCAAAGTTATCAAGATGTTGGCTAAAGTAGGTGGAAAACCAAAGGTGGAAATTCCTGTGTATGAAGGGAGTCTCAATTTAGAAGAGCTAATGGATTGGATCAATTCATTGGAGAAATATTTTTACTATGAAGAGGTTGATGACAAAAAGAAGGTGAAATTTTTAGTTACCAGATTGAAGGGTCATGCAGCTATTTGGTGGGATGAGCTACAAACATCCAAAACAAAAAAAGGAATGTCCAAGATCAAGCAATGGGACAAAATGGTGAGTAAAATGAAAGCTAAATTTATGACAAAATATTATCAGTTAAATATTTTCAAAAAGCTACAGAATTTAAGGCAAAAGGGAATGTTTGTTAAAGAATACACAAGAGTTTTATAGATTGAGTATTGGAGTAGGACATGCAGAGGATGATATGGAGAAGGTAGCAAGATATATCGATGGCTTAATATATGACATACAAGATGAGATTAGCTTTCCGAGTCTGAAGACCATTGAAGATGCCTATCAAGTAGGTTTGAAGGCAAAAGAGAAGATGTTGAGAAAACAAAATCATAGGAATAGAGGGAAAAGTTCAGTAAGAGGTAGAGGAACTACTAGACCAAGGTTTCAACAACATCAAAATGAAGCAGGAAGTTCAAGTAGTAGACCACCATAGAGGGGAGATTTTAATAGAGGAAGATTTTCACCTAGAGGAAGAGGCCGAGGAAGAGATATTCAGTGTTACACATGTGGAGAGTGGGACATGGATCATGGGATTGTCGTCATAATAGAACAAAGAGTCAAAGGAATGTGAATGTGGTTGAGGCAAATCAAGAAAGACCTCAAATTATAGAAAACGAAGAATCTCGTGAAGTAGGAGAATCCCTGTTGTTGAAGAGGGCATTGCTTAAGGCCTAGAAAGGGACTGAAGAACCAACTCAGAGGAAGTGTTTATTCATAACTACATGCAAATCTAGAGGTAAATGTTGTAAAGTGATAATTGACAGTGAATGCACTAATAACCTTGTTTCTACAGAGATGGTGGACAAGCTAGGATTAGTGAAGACAATACACACCACTCCTTAAAAAGTGTCATGGTTGCAGAGAGGACATCAAATTATTGTGATAGAATAATGCAAGATGGAGATAGAGATTGGTACGTATAAGGATGTGATATTGTGTGATGTAATGCCAATAGATGTATGCTATGTATTGTTGGGAAGATCGTGGAAGTTTGATAAAAAAAGATATTCATGATGGGAGGAAAAATACATATACTCTGGAGAAGGATAGAAATAAACATACACTGCTGCCATTGAAGGATGACATTGACAAAGGAGCACATGAAAATAGTGTTATGTTGATGAGTGGACAAGAACTGTTGCAAGAGGTAGGAAAGGTGAAGAAATGCATTTTGCTATCATAGGGAGACCTAACGTAATTTTTACTTCCACAAACTTAGATGATTTACCTGAAGAAATCAAAACTTTGTTGAATGATTTTGATGATATTATTTTTGATGAGTTGCCAAATGCATTACCACCAATCAGGAGTATTAGTCATCATATTGATCTAATACCAGGAGCAAGTTTGCCAAACAAAGGAGCATACAAATTAACTCCTCAAGAGAATGCAGAAGTTAGAAAACAAGTGCAAGAACTGATGGATAAGGGACTAATCAGAGAGAGTCTTAGTCCATGTGTTGTACCAACAGTACTCAGTCGAAAGAAAGGAGGTGAATGGACTATGTGTACAGATTCCAGAGCCATAAACAAGATCACTATTAGGTATAGATTTCCTTTACCATGCATGGATGATTTGATGGACTTTTTGAGTGGATCAAAGTATTTTACTAAAATAGATCTGAAGAGTGGATATCATCAAATAAGAATTAGAGAAGGAGATGAGTGGAAGACTGCATTTAAAACAAACAGTGGGTTGTATGAGTGGCTAGTTATGCCTTTTGGACTTAGTAATGCACCTAACACATTCATGAGATTGATGAGTGAAGCCTTGAAGGAATATGCGGGCAAGTTTGTTATTGTTTATCTTGATGATATTCTAGTTTTTAGCAAAAGTAAATAATAACATCTAGAGAATCTTAAATTGGTTTTAATAACTCTGCAGGAAGAGAAACTACTGATAAATATGAAGAATTGTAGTTTCATTAAAGAAGAATTTATTTACTTGGGATTTGTAGTTTCTAAAGAAGGGTTGAAAATGGATCCAGAGAAAGTCCAAGCAATTTGGAACTGGCCTATTCCAAGGAATATATTTGAGGTAAGAAGTTTCCATGGCCTTGCAAGTTCTTATAGGAAATTTATCAGAGGGTTTAGTCAAATTTGTGCACTAATTATTGAAACAATTAAGGTGACTAATCAGCTGTTCAAGTGGACAAAAGTAGTAGATAGGAATTTAAAGTTGCTAAAGAGGAAAATCACAGAGAAACTAGTTTTAGCTTTACCCAATTTTGAAAAGGTATTCCATGTTGAAATTGATGCTAGTGGAGTTATAATTGGAGCAATTTTGAGTTAGGAACAAAGACCAATATCATATGTCAGTGAGAAATTAAATGAAATGAAGAAGAAGTATTCTTCTTATGATAAAGAATTTTATGCTATTGTACAAGCCTTAAAAAAAATGGAGACATTATTTGCTACAAAAGGAGTTTATATTGTATTCTAACAATCATGCATTGCAGTTCATAAAAAACCAACCAAAATTGAACCAGAAACATGCCAAGTGGGTAGAGTTTTTGCAGAGCTTTACTTTTGTGATAAAGCACACAAGTGGTAAGTTGAACAAAGTTGTTGATGCTTTAAGCAGGGTAAATTTCATTGTCTAAGAATTAAAAGTTAGTATTGTAGGATTTGAACAAATGGTTGAAATGTATAAAGACGATGTAGATTTCAAAGATATTTACACAGTAGTACAAAATCCAATACTTCATAACAGAAGTTAGTGATTATATTATCTTATCCAAGGAGGTTTATTATTTAAAGGCAACAAGTTGTGCATTCCCAAATATTCTACGAGGGAAAACATAATAAAGGAGAAACAAAATGGAGGATTATCTGGTCACTTTGGACAAGACAAAATCTTTGCTTAGGTAAATACTTTTTATTATTGGCCAAAGATGCATACTGATGTTAAAAGATTTGTTGAGAAGCGCAGGATATGTCAACATGATAAAGGGAGAATCCAGAATACAAGATTGTACCAGCCATTACCAATACTAGATCGACCATGGGATGCAGTTAGCATGGATTTTGTTTTGGGGTTACCTAAAACTCAAAGGGGGAATGATTCCGTTTATGTTGTGGTAGATAGATTTTCCAAGATGGTGCATTTAATTGCATGTAAAAAGACTAGTGATGCAACACATATTGCTAATCTATTTTTTCAGAAATTGTAAGATTACATGGATTGCATGTAAGTATTGTGTCTGATAGAGATACAAAGTTGGTAGGGAATTTCTGGAGAACTCTTTAGAAGAAAATAGGAGCTAACCTCAATTTCATTTCAACATACCATCCTCAAACAGATGGATAGACCGAAGTAGTAAACAGAAGCTTGGGAAACATATTGATAAGTTTAGTGTATCAAAATCCTAACCAGTGGGATTTAGCACTAGCTCAGGCTGATTTTTCTTATAATGGCACTCCAAACTGAAGTACTGGAATGAGCCCATTTCAATCTTTTTTTGGGATGAATCCAAGAGGTGTCTATGAGCTCAGAAATTTGGGTAAACATGAGACAAGAAGCACAAAAGCTGAAGAGTTTTCAAAGCAGATGTAGAGACTACAAGAAGATGTCAAAGACAGATTACAGGAAAGCAGTGCCAAATACAAACATAGAGTAGATATGAAAAGAAGAGAGAAAGAATTCCATGTGGGAGATATAGTGATGGTTTATTTGAGAAAAGAAATATTTCCTGCTAAGACTTACAATAAACTAAAATGAAAAATTTAGGATCATGTAGAATTGTAAGAAAGTTTTCAACTAATGCTTATGAAATTGAATTGCCAGAAGGGATTGGAATATCACATATCTTCAATGTTGCAAATTTCTATCCATAAAAGGAGACAAAGATAGAGCTACAGGAGGAAACTAAATAAGATGAAGTTCAAACTTTGAACTGGGAAGAGCAAATGCTAAAGACAGTTAAGAGAGAGGTGGAAGTTGTTTTGGAGAAAAAAGTATCCAAAAGAACAGGAAGATAGGTTTATTTTCAATATCTAGCCAAATGGAAAGGACAGCTAGTGGAGGATGCTAGTTGGTTGACAACATCAAAGTTGCAGAAATATGGAGTAAACCATGGAAGTCTGAGGGATGATTCTTTTCTTCCTCGGGAGTTTGATGTAGGAGCATCTGAACTTCACCGACAATGTGATCATTTGTTTACATATTGTGGCTAAATGAGTTGAATTTCATTGACCTGAGTGGTCAAAAGTCAGTTTAGTCGAGAGGGTTGGATCTCTCAAAAATGATCTGTACTTCATTATTGTAATAGTTAGGAAATTGTCTTATTTTAGATTAAGAGATAATTTGTTAGAATAAGTGTGTAATGGAGCTTGAAAATAGAGATTTGATTGTTAGAATGATTAAAATAGAGATCTAGTTGTTAGTACGGTTAGAATACGATTCCACTCATAAAGAGAATAAAATGTAATGAAGAGGGATTAGCTGACATGATTGAGATTTGAGTGAGAGGCGAGAGTTGAGTGATAGAGAGGTTTTGAGATTGAAACAGAGGTCTATTAAATTGTTGTAATTGAGCCGAGAGGGCCACGACTCTGTAACTATGTTTATATTGAAGGAATTTGATTTAGTGTGCATCTATGTGTTAATCCTGGTGAAAACTCTCGTTTACCTCTGTGTATTTTCATTCTAAAACTAAATCAAGTATTTTCTCTATTTTCACACTTTAATTTAAATCTCACTGTTTATGTGTTAATTGCGGTCATTAGTATTAATGGCAGGGGTAGAAGAGCATAGAAAGGCTTTATCATGGTTGAAGTCCCATACTCCATCCTAACCATCGATCGCAAATTCAAACTTTTGGGTTACAGTAAATGGCGGGGTTAGGCATGTTTTTAACCGACGTGTTAGCTGAAGAACCACTAGCTATATGATTTGATGAACTCTGTTATCCAATGTATATCAGGTTTTAAGATGATTGTACAATAATCTCAAATCCAGACCCAAACTCTTATAGACCAAGAGTTTATAAACCATACCGGCTCCGTAAGGGTGGTTAAGTGTCGTGAAAGTTCCTTGGCTGATATCATTGTGAACCATTGGATCCAGCATGCTTCAATCAATGGCGTAGAGTGAAGCCCCTGTGCAAAAAGGGAAAGTCAATGTGGGAAGTTACAACGTGGTACTGGTTGTTGTTCAATTGATGTTCAATTGTTGTTCAATTTCTATTCAATTGACCTCGTGTGTCAGTTCTACAAGTGATACTTTCTAGAGTGGATCATAGATAGTTTGTGTATTTTCAGGTCCATTTCATAAGGCACATTCACATGTCATGTCCAAAATTTGTATATTTTCATGCATGGATATTTTATGGATACATAAACATTATTTTAGTCTATAGATGCTTGTTATTTAAATTTGTGGATGTTCGTGTGTATAATGTAAATTGTAGATATTTTCGTATGGATAGTTTATTACCATACATAGACAACAACATAACAATTTTGACTTCTCAAAAAATAAATTAACAAAATAAGTACAATCTTAGATTATAATGCAATTCATTTTGATACTTAAAATGAACTAAAATATACGTTCATAGTAAAATTAAAAAATGAAAATAGGAATGAATTTGTAAGGTCCCTATAATACTAGTATATTCCCCTTACTACAATTAGTGTAACCCCCTATTGTTATTTTTGAGCCCATAGTGCGCTTCTATTGTTACCCCCCATGTAGTTATTGTTGTTCCCCATAGAAGCGCACTATTTTTATTTTTGTTCCCTTACATTATTATTGTTATGTAGACTCTAATTATATTATCACCGCTTAGACTCCTATATATACCAAGGAGGTCTTATCATTCAAATCATCCAAAAATTTCTCACCTATGTCATATAAAGGAGGTTTCCCCCTCGAAAAGCATAATTTTTAAGTCATCGATATATATTTTTTGTGATCTGGTTGGATAACATTTAGTATCAAATATGTGGATTCTATGGTTTTGCTTCTTCAAACAGGTCATCTTGGAATTTTCACTATAACCTTTTTTTACGTGGCTTGAGAAGCTGAAATTTTGACCACGTGGAACCCAAATCTAGGTGAACTTCATGTACAAATTTCATATCTTGGTTCACTATATTTTTAGATATATGATCCAGGGAAGTTGTGGTTTTTGCAAGCTCTGAAATTCCATCTCAAATAGGTGACCTAGGGAAAATCGTCACAACTTTTGTTTCAAGAATCTGATTTGAATTTTGTAAAAATTTGCTAAAAGTGTACAAAATGTAGTTTCATTGTAGCAATTTTAGAGCTAAAATTATAGAGATACAACCATTCCAATTTCTAGATCCAAAAAGCATGGAAAAAAGGTGTGTATATATTTTTTTTAATTTTCATAACTTGCAACTGAAGAATCAATTTGAAGTGATTCAAAGGGCATAGAGAAGAATTGATATCACTATTTCATTCCAAAATGCCTCGAAACAAAAAATGGAAAAACCTAGTAAGAAACCAAAAATCTCTAATATGACGGATGGAGAAGAGGAAGAAATGCAACATGATATATCAAAGTTACAGGACCAAATGCAACAAATTTCAAGAGAAACCAAAAATGAATTGGGAGTGATGAATTTTAAGATGGACGACTTAGAGAAAAAAATAAAAGTAGAAATTCATGGTTTAAAAGGGGATATGGAAGGTTTAAAAATGGACATGAAGGGTTTGAAGGAAGGCTTGACAACGTTGTTGCGAGAAAGGCTTCCTGATGGTGACAAGGTAATACATGATAACCATGACGAGGAAAAAAGGAATATGAATTATGATTTTATAGACTCCAATGTAAAGTTTAAGAACCACCACATTCCAAATATAGATTTGAGGAATTTTGATGGAAAGGATCTGGTAACATAGATACTATGGATGGAGAAATATTTTGATATAAATGATGTCCAACGCACACAAAAGATATGCATTTCATCTTTATATTTACAACCCATTCAATTTGTATGGTATGGATTGTTTTTTTTCCCATAAAACCCTTTTAACTTGATCAATTTTCATGGATGAAATAATAGCACATTATGAGGATACAAAGAGAAACACCTTCTTTATCCAATTGTTAAATGTCAAACAAAAGGTTTTAATCATGGAGCACATTCAGGACTTCCAAAAATTTAATATTAGGGTAATTTATATTCCATAGGAGCATAGGATAGGTGTATTCATAGGGAATTTGAAGGATAACATCCAACATGAGGTTTGCCTTTGGGAACTTGATTCATTGGAGAATGTATTCAGGGTGGTAAGAAAAGTTGAAAGAAAAATTATGGCGACAAGGAAGTCTACCACTCATAACTATAAAGATGGAAGTGTTGCTACTCCTAGCCTTCCACAACCTACAAGGTTGATGCCACAACAATTGGAGGAAAAACAAGAAAAATGGCTTTGTTATAGTTGTGATAGAAAATATACTAGAGGTCATAAGTGTGTCGAGAAGAAATTATTCTACAGAGATTGTGAAGAGGAGAATGAAAAGGAAAAAGAAACATGAAAAGAGGAGGATATACATGCGGAACCAACCCCAGAAAAGGAGGAAATGAATCCGACCATATATTGCAATGGATTGGTAGGAATTACAACTTCTCAAACTCTCAATAAGAAGGATATATTAAGAAGAAAAAGGTAATAGTGTTGATTGATTTAGGTAGTACTCATAATTTTATTCATTGTAAGATAGCCAAAGAATTGAATTGCTTCCTATATCGAGAACCCAAGTGTCAAGTCATGGTTGCAAATGAAGGAACTATAAATTTCTCTAGAAAGTTCCATAATATAAAGCTAACCATGTGGGAATATGTATTGAATACTCAAATGTTTTCAATTCCAATGGGTGGTGTAGATATTGTACTAGGACTCCAATGATTACAACCTTTGGGGACAATAGATTTTAATTTTCACGAACTTTTCTTGAAATTGTTTTGGGAAGGAAAGGAAGTTGAATTAAGCGGTATTATAGGGAAATGTGGAAATATGATCGGCTATAATGGCATGAAAAATATTTTGAATAAAGAACAATGAGGCGTAATTGAACAATTATTCTCACTAGAGGTTCAAACATCAAAATCATCTATTTCTCCAAATCTCCAAAAAGAATTGGGTAATCATTCGAAGGTATTTGACACTCCAAAAGGAATCACATCTATTTGTAATTTTTAATCATGATATTTATTTGATTCCGGGAAGTGTTCCTCTAAACATCATACCTTACAGATATCCCTATACCCAAAAGAGTGAAATTGAACGTGTGGTTGTAGAAATTCTAGAGGCTCATATAATTCAACCTAGACAAAGTTCTTTCTCTGCTCCAATAGTATTGGTGTGCAATAAGGATGTATCATAGCATATCTTTCGAAATAATAGGGAGCTCAACAAGATAATTATTGAAGATAAATCTCCCATTCTTGTCATTGATGAATTGTTATATGAATTACATGGAGAAATTTACTTCACCAAGTTGGATCTTCATTTAGGATATCATCAAATTATAATGAAGACTGAAGACATTCTGAAATCAACATTCAGAAATCATGACGGTCATTATGAATTTTTGGTCATGCCTTTTGGCCTTAGTAATGTACCTTCAACATTTCAAGGTTAGATTAATTCCATTTTCAAACCCTTCCTTAGAAAATTTGTGTTAGTAATTTTTGATTATATACTATCTACAACTAGTCTTGGAAGGATCATGTTAAACATGTTGATAGGGTGTTCAAATTATTGGAGGAGAAACAATTATATGCAAAAACCTCCAAATGTTTCTTTGCAGTACAAGAGGTGGAATACTTGGCTCATATTGTATTTCAAGGGGGTGTTAAGGTAGACCCTAATAAAATTAAATCCATTAAGGAATGGAAAATCCCCACGGCCATAAAGAATCTTTGATGATTTCTTAGGTTCATGACGTATTACTGCAAGATCGCTAAGAATTATGGGAGAATAAAAGCACCTCTAGAAACACTACTAAAGAAAGAATCATTTTCTTCGAATCTAGAAGTGATTAAATCCTTTGAACATCTTAAAGAGGAAATGTACCAAGCACTAGTTTTAGCTATGCTCGACTTCACAAAAACCTTTATTGTGGAATGTGGTGCCTCAAGATATGAAATTTGTGTTTCTTTAATGCAAGAAGTAACACCCATTAATTTTGAAAGTCATCCAATCAAAGGAAAGTATTTACACAAACCTATTTATTAGTAGGAAATGTTGGCAATACTACACACACTAAAGAAATGGAGACCTTACCTAATGGGAAGACACTTCAAGGTAAAAACAGATCATGATACTCTTAAATACTTTTTGGAACAAAGATTATCTTTAGAAGAGAAAAAAAATGGGTCACAAAGATTTTGGGTTGTGACTTTGAAATCATCTACAAAAAATGAAAGAAAAATGATGTTGTAGATGCACTTTCAAGTGAGAATGAGGATGTGGAAGAATTTCTTTGTGCCATTTCTATTTTCTAACCTGATTGGCCCAATCAAAGAAAGGGATGAATGACATAATGATGAACAGGCATGGGCACTCATTCAAAATTTGCAACAATATCATAGTACATCTGATACATTTAGCTATAAAATAATTCATTATAGTACAAATATTTCTTATATCTTTCTAAGAATTCCCAAATCAAGAAATAAATTATTTTGGAATTTCACACCTCCAACTTAGGGAGGCACTCAGGATTATGAAAAACTTACCATAGGGTCAAGAATGATTTTTTTTAGGATGGCCTTAAATCTAATATTAAGAAGCTTCTGGCAAAATGTTTGGCTTACCAACAAAATAAAGTTGAGAGGTTACAACCTTTAGCCATTTGAAGTCATCATTGGGAGGAGGTCACAATGGATTTTATGATAGGTTTACCCAAGTTTTAAGGAAAGAGTGACATCATGGTGGTAATTGATAGACATACCAAATATGCACACTTTTGTGCATTATCTCATCCTTTTAAAGCCAATATAGTTTCTACCGCATTTATGGAAATAATTCAAAAGCTACATGGAAACCCAACGAATATTGTAAGTGACAGAGATGTCATTTTTAGTTGAATTTTTTGAACAAAATTGTTTTCTTGCCTTGGTACTCAATTAGCTCATAGCTCATCTTATGATCCTTAATCTGACATAAAAAATAAGATAGTGAACAAATGTTTGGAAAGATATATTCGTTTCTTTGTATCGGATAAACAAACAAAATGGGTCAAGTGGTTACCTCTAGTTGAATGGTGGTATAACAATTCCTTCCATATGCTATCACTCAGAAGTCTTCCCTAGAACTTATCAAAAGAAGGAATAATCTGAGGTAACCACAAACCTAATCTTTTAGACTCAGGTTCTAGCCAACCTAAGTCTAGAGAGGGCTCTCTCTTTATAATTCAACTTTGTTTTGGGTGGGATTTTAAGATAGTTCTTAGTGTTCATAAGTTGTTGAATTTAGTTGGGTGGTGGAATTCTAGGAACAGATGGATGGAGCAAGATCTTCAAACCATTGGGCTATGGAGTCAATCAAAGAATGGCTTAACTGGACCAGATTATTAAAGGGAGTGTTCACAGGGCAGGCTAGCAAAACAAAAAACAATTCTCAGGTTCAATGGATGAGGTAGTCCTAACTAGGGTGAAAGGGAAATGAAGAATCCTTAGACTGGGATCAAGATGAAGAAGCAGGAGGTGATAATGAGAAAAGGAAAACTAAGAATCCTATACTATAGACCGACGGGTAAACTACAAAAGTAAGGGAGCAATTAAGAATTCCCTAACCAAGATAGTTTAGCAGAAAACATTAAGAATGTAAACAGTCAATACACAGAGCATTAAAACCAGTTCTAGAAAATCATTCCTAGTTTACCATTCAGATTTCATAGAAACACATATGATTACTAATAAACACAAATAAAATGATAATACACATGAGAGATAGAGTACTTATTTGATTTCTGCTTTACACAAGAATCCTATGAAATTTCTGAACTTTATTCCTGGATACAATAAGCCAATCCAGTCTTGATACAATAACACTTTAACTTGAGAGGAAAATGTCTATAGAAATGTCTTTGAATCCACCCTAAATACTTCGAAAGGTGAAGTAATTATACAAAAAATATTTACAAAATATCTCATAATATTTTAATAATTAATCTACGAAATCAAAATATCTTCAAGCATGAAGATAGAATCAAATGGAAAACTGCATCATGTTGTCCCTTTTATTGTGATTGTGTTGGCTATTTGTAATTCAAATTTGAGCTCTTTAAGCTAGCTGCTGAAATCAATTTTGTCTTTAACCTTTGACTGATACTCTTTAACCTATTACTCTTTGACCTTGTTTAACTGTCTTTTCACCTACCTTCAGATTTACTGTAGTAACTTATAGTAAATATTTCATTTCTACCCACCATTCATTTTCAGGCAACTTTATCTTGAGCATCCTTCTATATATCTCATATCCCTTAGTGTATTTAGAAAAATTTGTCTTGGTGACAAACAAATGATTCACCTCATGCTCTAGGAAGAATAGATTTTCTAAAGTATCATATAATACTTTCCCTGTTGGCAATGCTTTGACTCCTCACGTGATTTCCTATTCTCTGGACAATTTCTCTAGTCTATCAATATAGTCCACTTGGGTCATAAGTTTGTCATTGATTACCATGGGATTAGGAAGGCCTTTACTTATCAAAATTTGAAGCTTTCTCATCAATCTGTCAATGCCAACCTGCATGTTATGGCATTTTTTCTCTAGGTCAAGCATGAGGTTTCTTTTAGAGAGAACCTTTTTTATTATAATGATGGCTTCTGTTCTATCCTCTACACCAAGCTCATCTAGTTGATGCCTGTTCTTGCTATTCAAGAAATGGATGAGTTGAGTAGATTCCTCAGGTAATTGATACTTGGGGAAATTATATTGCCAAAGACCTATTTTATCAACTTGGTTTAGGTATTGGTCCCCGTATCGGTAGTACAATTTGGTAGGGGATTCGCGGATAGAGGTTCCCTAGATTGGGAAGTCTTTATCAGCAAGGGGAAGGTGGTTGAGGTCTAGGTGAGGAGTGGTAATTGGCCTGATATCCATGGCAACTGGAGTGGCCATTCTTAGTTCTTATGGATTTAAGAATGGGGAAAAGGGTTTCTCAGTCAATTAGGGCAATTTGGTTTAAACACAGAGCAGTTTTGGGGTTGCAGGGAAATTCTTTCACTTAATTACTTAATAATTCTAAGAAATTGAGTAACTAGTTCAGAAATGAGACAAGGTTTATGGTAAATTTGGATAAATACTTGGAATTTCTGGGAACTTTAACTTTGAATGGGTCAACGGGCAACAATGCATGGTTGCAGAAGGCCTACGTGAACCAAAGGGTGGACTGGGAGTTCAGTGGCTTCTGCAGGTTGGCGGTTACACGTAGGTTGGCGGTTGGACGTTGTTAGTCACATGCATGGAGGTCTGGAGTGTTCTTTTCACGATAAAACAATAATCAAGTTTTTCTTTGGTTTTATTCACAAAGTCAACGATTTGGTGGGCACATGGGGAAAGGTACTTTTGGCTTTTAGCGGGGGATGAGATGCTTTGTCGTTTAGCAGGAGGTGGTAAGTGGGTTTGTTTGCACCACTTTTGTGGGTTTGGTGGTTTTGGGGGGAGGCCACTCGATCCCACTCATCAGGCACCATGTAGCATCGGGGCCCAATTGAAAATAGCCCATATCAGGCGGGTAAAGTTCGAGTGTTGGAGGCCGCCAGATATGTTTGACAACCGTTGGATTAAATGGGAGGTGATCACACAGTGATCAGGGTGGGCAGTTCGCACAAAGGGAAATGGATGGGCCCGACCAATGATTTAAGTGCAACGAGTTTTATTTAAATAATGGATTAGGGTGGGGTTAGTGTGTCGAAATTGATTTCATTCACGGAGGATTTTGATTATTAATTAATCATTGATCGATTAATTAACTCATTGGTCGAGTTGGGTTATTATAAAGTTTATGTTTCAAACTTTCGGTGGTGGGGTATCAATAAAGAGGGTTTATTATAACTATATGGGGAAGGGTTATTTTTCTTTGGGATTATTACATATATATATATATATATATAATATCTGTGTGTGTGTGTGTTAGAAATTAATATGATAATGGTAGAGAATGGGTTTAGCACTAAGTGTAATGTATCTAATTCATTTTCTTTTCATAAACACATTATAACTTAGGCTGAAAATTATTTTTTGGGTTTTTTGAGAAAAGGTGTCGCTTTCATGGGGGTGCTCACTTTTCCTAGGGTAACAAGATTTTATCCTTAGAAAAAGGGGTTTATTAGGGAAATCACTTTTACTTAGGAAAATGGTGTTTTTCTTAGGAAAAGGGATTTGTTTGGGAATATGAGTGAATTGAAGGGGGTGAATGTTTATGAGGGGGTTTTTAGTACTTAGGACCTGTAAGTCATTGGGCCAAGGGTCTGGTCCCTCCAAAAGTCAGAGAAATGCTCTGAGCCCCTTTGACTTAAGATTTGGGGTACTTAAGACTTTTTACTGGAAATTAGTTAAGTGAAAGGTGTAATGAGCGAGCGAAGTTAATCAATTTAACTTTGTGGACTTGATGCATGTTCAATTGCTCATTCATACTTATAAATTTCATGATGAGGGTGATAAATATGCTTTCGTCTTACAATCATCACAATTCTACAACCTTTCTTCTACTTACCCACCTACTTATACTACCGTTTCTTCTTCTCTTTATTAGGGTGCACTTAAGCTGGAAAACCCTTATCAAAACAATTTCCTTTCTTTTACAATAGTAATCTAACTAAGTCCAACCTTATTACTTCCAAGGGCTCAGATTAAATAGTTGAGCTCCTTTTATTCACTCTACCTATCTACTTAGCTGCCAAGATTAAACAGTTTGGTCAAATTTTATTCTCTATCTATAAGCATAAAATTGAAAACATGAAATAGTCAAGTTTGAACATTTTGACTATATTGGATTGTGGCAAAGATAACAAGCTGCATACAATCATTTATTTTGTACAAAAAGTAAATAGTAGTGGCATTTTTTACTTGCACACTTTCAGGGTCTCTTTTTTCTTGGGGTTCATATTTTTCATCTTTTTTGACCTTTTTTATTCTTTTTGTCCTTTGATTTTTCTTTTAGGACATACCCTCTTTACCTTTTTAAATTTTTTGAATATGGAAAACATTTGCAGAAAGCAAAGGTATGTACATATTACATGTTTAATCTCAGCCAATCAAAAATTATTACTCCTATTGGTATAGGAAACTAACACCATACTGCAGCAAAACTAACCCCATTTATGGAACTTTATGGACATCATCCACCATCCATCACATCATCTTTAAGAGAAGATTCTAAGGTTGAAGTAATGGAAGATCACATCGAGCATCAACAACAAGTTCTCCAACTTGTAAAGGATAACCGCACTATGGCCCATAATCAAATGAAACAATAGGCATATCAACATCAAGGTTGAAGAAGTTTTATTATAGGTGTCTGGGTATTTTTATGGCTACAACCATATAAACAAATGTCCCTCAAGCAAGCTAAGAATGATAATAAATTATCACCCAAGAACTATGGTACTTACATGGTGTTCCAAAATATTGGTACTATGGTATACGCATTGGATTTTCGTGCATATTCCCAAGTACACCCAGTTTTCCATGTTTTATGCTTAAAGAAGGTTATCGATGATAAGCTCCCAATTCAAACAGTGTTTCCATAACTTGAAAAAGAAGGAAAAATCATATTTGAGCCTGAAACAGTCACAAAAATAACAACCCAACAACTATGGAATCGATTTATTTTAGAGTATCTCATTAAGTTGAAGAACTCATTCGTTAATATTCCACCTGAGAGGATGAGAATTATATTCAGAAGTATCCCGAACTACTCAAATATTTAATACAACACTTTTTTGAAGGAGAGGGGCATGTTAGGTCCCTATAACACTAGTGTATTCCCTTGATTGTTATTAGTGTAGTCCCCTATTATTATTATTGTGCCCATGTATCCGCTATGTTGTTATTGTTGTGCCCCATAGAGGCCCACTATTGGTATTGTTGTGCCCTTATATTATTATTTTTATGTAGGCTCTCATTATATTTTTACCCCTTAGACTCTTATATATACCAAGGAGGTCTTATCAATTCAATCATCCATAAATTATTCATTTATGTAATGTAAAGAAGGTCCCCCCCTCGAAGAGGATACTTTTAAAGGCATTCATATATCTTTTCTATGAGTTGGTTGCATAACATAAATGCATTTTAAAATCAATTTTAAAATATTTCCTCAACTAGTAATCTTCAACTAATAAGTTTTATTAAATTTTATTTCTTATGAGGTCATCTATATGATCTTACTAATAACACATGATATAGGTCATATGTATTGGAATTTAATATACCAAAAAATAATTAATGATATGTTTTTAGATAATTTTAGATAATTTTATGAAATTTTGTAACTTTAGTTCGCTATCAAATATTTCAATCAATTCCTTAACTTAATGCATTCAATTAAGAACATTCAATAAGTAAAATTTTACAAAATAACAATTTTGAATTCTAGTTTCATAGACTAAGGAAATAAGTACAATATTGCTATCATGGAAGTCACTTTGATACTTAAAATGAACTAAAATATGTCATGTACATCAATTTAATATTGAGTTCCTAGAAAGTGTCTTTTAGTGCAGTCAATGTATGTTAATTTAAACAATTAATGATATGTTTCTATAATTGTATGCACTTTCCTAAATTTACTTGTCCATTCAAGTATTTCAATCAATTTCTCATCTTAAGACCTTCAATTAAGAACATTCAAGAAGTAAAATCTTACAAAATAGAAGTTTTAGTTGTCATATTGGCTTGTAGAAGTTGTCTTTTAGTGCACAATCAATGTATGTTAAATTACAATGATTCTAATTTGGATGTCAATATGTAAACTACAAATAAGTTTTATTTGATTTGATCTCTTTTGAGATTATCTAAAAGAGCTTAATAGTCATAACATGATATATATATAATAAATATATAATATATATATTATATATTATATATATATACTATATATATATAAATTTTTTACATTCCAATATGAAGCATGTGTTAACATATTCCATGTCTTATATCAAACGACACATACAATATTTATAATAACATAACAATATTTCATTTTGTTCACTAACCTAGATGTTCAATTTCCATTTTAAGTAAAATATATATCAACTTGGATTTTGAACACTAATATGGATTTTCTCTAGAAACCAAATATGTATGACATCATATATAGATCTATAAAATTCTTTTCATGATCAACATGAATACAATACACATGACATTTAAAAAATTTAAGATAGTTTTTTTTAATTAAATATATATCTAATTCCCTATTGATTTTAAATTTTAATTAATTTTTAGATCTATGGGGTTCACATAAGGATATTATCCCTAAAAATAAAACCTCTTTGAAATTTGGTGCACTTTAGAAACTTAAGCATCTAAAGAAAACTAAAGCTTATGTAACATATATGTTCACCATTATGAATCCATCCTAGATAAAAGGGAAACAATTCTCTATTAAAATTATAAAACTACAAGAGTATTAAACTGTCACATTTATAGATTACAAAAATCATACATTTGAGATATATTATACTAGATTAGATTACACTTTACTACTATAAACTTGTCTTCAGGGCTTGCCATTTTCATCATCTACTATTCTGGTTAATTACTCATCAGAATGCAATTATCCATAATGCGTTCATGGTATGATTATATCATCTTCCATCTCCTTGGTTCACCTTTCTCTCTTTTTATTTCTATGAGATTGATATGAGATGCTATGACTAGGTGAATGTATTGACAAGATATATACTCTGGCATAAAATCTCTATAAATGATGTGATCAGTTTGTTTTTTAACCTTTTCAAAAAATGACCCATCGCAACGATGTCACCAATTTGATATGTGAATTTTCCATCTTCATGTGATCTCACCAACCTATATTTCACCTTTGTACATCACATAAAATAGTAGGCCACATTATCTTCATTTCCCACGGGGGAAGTGATAAGAAAAACATCACCGAAAACCAAAATACAAAATATGTATAGTTAAATACATTCAAGATTTCAATTTATAGATGACATTTTTAATGATACATGGGCCACATACCTTCTCGTAAAAGATCAGAGACTTGATCATGATCAAGTGAAATGATGGCCTCTTTATCATGCATCTCTTGCCACATCATAATTAGATGAGGTTCTTATGGATTAAGAGGGACATATTTCCATCCATTCACATACCCTTGTTTTTCACAATGATCAAGTCTACATCCATAAACACCAATGCAAAACTCACAAAAACATGTGAGTTTTCTTGTCTCGATAGCAAATATTCCCCCCATGTATTTTCTCCACATTGAGTGTAATTCCCTTGTTCCTTTCACACCACCAAGTTCAACATTCTAGAAGAAAGTATGCACAAGCCTTATAGATCTGTAACCTTCATGTCCTAAATAGGATCTACAGCAATTGACCACCTCTAGTGATTATTTTAGTTGATCTGCATCATGAATCATTTGGTACCTCCTAAGTGTTTGCTTCACACAAGCACCCGAACCATTATGCTCACCCTCTCCATGTTTTGTTTCAAAGTCACTCCAGGTATGTTGATTTTTTTTCTTCTTGTGTAGTCAGATCAGCCAATAAAAGTGTGTGCTAACTCTAACTTCACTACACAACCATCTCATCATATATATTTCTTCCTGAATGATATGCATTTTTTTTAATGATTCATAAATTAGGTCAAAGCAATGTTGCACGAACAATGTGTCATGCTCATGATCATCATTTATGTAAAAGTGATACTCCTTAATCGCATAACATGACTTGTCAATGTTATACCTACCATCAAGGTTCAATTATGCATGCCTATACAAAACATGTACAAATATGGACAGTTGATTTGAGTGATAAAACTCACTTTGTATCACTCTGTGAGGAGAAACTGTGTAATTCTTCGCAAATTCAACCACTAATAAGATTATGCCTCACTAAAATACTTCACGAGAATGATTAAATTTAGTTTCTTTCCACTTGGACTTGTGCAAGTATTTTATATATTTATAGATATGGTTTTCAAGCACCCCCATGTATTATGAAATAGGAATCTCATCCTCAACACAGTTTATCCTCTTAGGTGCTAGAGTTGAAAAACATGGTTGATTTCCCATGATATACTCATAATGGTTCCATGTGATGGTGATATCTGACATCCAAAACTTCTTGGGATCAATACAAATGTTACTATGGAACAATTCTAAATCACCATGTTCAGTGCATCTTCTCCCACCTATAAATATTTTCTTTTAATACAACTATTTTGGCTCTCTTCTGTAAAATATTGATGAAACAAAATTATGCATTGTAGGAGGAGGAGGGTTTCCATGAAAATTCTTGTAAAATTCTCAGAAAGTGCCATAATGAGGCTAAAATTCAACATGATATCGATAACAACAATTCTCATGGATTTTATTAGGCCTAATAAACCATGACTTTAATTTCTAAAAAATCCTTATGGACATCTTCACATGGTGATTTCTTTCTTGAAATTCCTCGAACAATGCAACTTCTATAATGTCTACAATGTGCTTAGTGTGTTCCATCATAGGCCTATATTGGTAGAGTTTCCTGGTGATAAGAGTCCAACAAGAAAATTCATCATTTTCACTCACTTGAACCCTAAATTTGGTATGCTTGTGCAATGGTTTTCTTGAGATATTGAGAAATTTTGACATTGTTGCCAACCTTTGTTGTCTTAATGTAATTGATGCAACAATGACTATTGTAATTTACCTACATGTAGCTCCAACATCATATTTTCTTGATTTTCTAAATAGTGATTTCCTTTGATATATTTCTAGTGACATTGATATGTTTCTTCTTCCTTTTAGCAACTTGGACACGCAAAATCTTTGTGGCATGTTTTAGTTTCCTATGTTTGATCAACCCAACTAGTGTATGAGCTTGTGAAACAACTGAATGTTTCTCAAAATGTTGTCGAATGATGATATTGACATGGTATCTAATAGGACAAGAAGGGATAGGATCGTCAATGTCCTCTATTGTGCTTGCATCCAACTCTTTTGCAAATAGTGCACCACTTTCCAAAACACTGCAACTCTCTGTTATCGTGTCAACTTGATAGGAAGCAATTTGTTCTTCTAGTGGTCGATCAACTTGATAGGGAAAATATTCTTCCTTCAGTGGTTGATTATCTTAATAAGGCACATGTTCTTCCCCTAGTGACAATTGTTTAACTTGATAGAGCACGTGTTCCTCTAGTAGTTGGTCAGGCCCATAAGGCACATATTGATCAACATTTGGATGATCATCTTGATAGGACACATTTTCTCCTTCATATGGTTGTTCAATTCCCATATTTTTATAGTGGAATACAAAATATGCTTGTAATTCAAGTGAATATTCATCATAAGATAAGTTAATAATAAATTTACGCATGGTTATTTAACAAATCACCATGGATGGAAGGTCATGATATGATTTTACAGTAGGCAGCTAGGTAGTAGAAGTGAACATGGACTAAGGCTTTTGTTGATGATACAAAACCCACCAAAATTTAGGAGGCATCCCTAATGTGAAGTCCTCATTATACATCACACCATTTAGAGTAGTTACCCCATCCAAAATACAACCCGATTTCTGAAATAGTTGGTTTTAGTGTTATTCTTTGGCTACGATAACACATAGAATGATGTATTCATGACTTTAGTGAAACAAGTGTATAACTCTATAGAGAGTAAAGTGAACTGTATGAAAGGTTCTAACACAACAAAGGGAATGTAATTGAGCCCCTCAGAAGCCTATAATAGTACACAGCTTGAAAGGAACGCACAAGCATAAAAGGAATGATAAGTTAGTATGCAAAATAGTTCACAAGATAACCATGATTGAAATATACAATAGCACGCATTCAACAAGATTCATACTAATTCAAATGAAACAACTCATAATAATTATCGTAAATGAAATAGAATATATTGCAAACATAACAAGAATATTCCTACTACGTTCACAACATATGCATGAAAACATGTCGGCTCTGAATTTTTATTAGAGTGAAAGTAACAAACATACATAAACAATTTGGAAACCACTAGTACCAATAGTAGAACGTGAAGTTGACACCTTCTCCTCCAAAGAAAGATACTACCCGTATGTTAAGGAGAAGCCAAGGCTCTCAACAAAACTCCCAAGCTTGATCCTAATCCAAAAGATAATTAAAATGCCTTTACATTAGTTATGAGAGTATATTTATAACAAATGAGATGATTAATCATCTCCCATTTGTGATTCTTGGATGTTCCTCATGAATCTTTGAATTCCTTCAACCATAACCTTTGGACTTCATTACAAAATGACTCTTTGCATTCCATAATTCACACTTTGAATTTCACATGCAACTAATTACAAAAGAATATTACAATATTTCTCATACCCATAGAGGAAAAAAATGCGCAAATTCAACTAGAAAACCTAATAAGACAAAATAAGTCATGCTTGAGTTTGGGTAAACTCCAACTCAGTCAATTCAATTTGTAGTTTCTCAGGCAAATGATGGTACTAAGCTTTGTACTGAGCAATGACTTCCCAAAATTTGCGATGGGATTAGGCTAGAAGTGAACTCGAGCCTCTGTTGCATCGAAGTACAGTGACTTGGAACAAGTCTGAGTTTCCTTCTAAAATAGGAGAAACATGGTATTTATTTTGATAGTGCCACCAATGTACTTCTACATATTATGCTTGTTCACCTCAATATCTTCCTTGCTAGCGATATGCCTGCATTCCTCCAAGTATTCTTCATATTCATCCCTGATTTTATTCCTTCCTTTGACTTCAGCGAGTGAGCTAATTGAAGGGATTTTGCGTGATTTCACAATGAAATCCACATTGTTTTAAAGCTATGCATATGAGACCTGAATGTTGGCAATGAAAGGGGCAAGTTGTTTGTTACTTTGGATAAGCATTCAAACCCCTGGTTTCTCCAAATCCAACTATTACCTTGTTTTCTTCACCAACTCAGGAGGTGAACCTTTGTGTTGTCTTTCCCACTCATCCATGATAGTGATGGTTGTATGAAAAATTTAAGAGATTTAGCATTATCCTTGCACTTTTGTCGCATGCCATGCAATTGGAAAATTGTCTTGTGCACGATGATAAGCTCCTTGTAGAGTCTTCTAATTATTTCTCTCAGTGTCAATACTTCACCGAGTATGGTTGCCTTAAGTTATTCTTGACACACCTATGTGGGAGTTTCTTTATAGACCTATGCTTGGATCTGTTCCACTTGTTTCCTTGCTACCTATAATTTATTTTCCATCTACCCATTCTCATCCATGAGATACTTTGTGTTTGACTTGGTAGCTCCTGTGAAATTCAAGTTGGCTACAACAATGGCTTATGGATTCCTCCTAGTATTCAAAAGAACCCCCTTTTCTCTAATGAATGCAAGAGATGTGAGATTATCCTGAAAGAGTTTCTTTCTTGCTTACAAATTCTTCTTTTGAAGCTCATCATAAGTTAGATTGTACAGATCCATGACCAGACCATCATCAAAAGAAAAAATTTCCTTTTTTTCTCTTGGAGCTTGCTCAATTGTCTAGGGGGGGGAGACTAAATTGTGATTTGTTGAATGCTCGATATGAGATCAAAATCTTAGTTTTTTTGCTCTGGTTCCACCCCCATGTCCTGAATTACCATTAGATATTAAATTTCTTGAGCGATTTTCTTATCCTGTAATTTCTTTCTCTCTTCTTCCAGCATCAGACTTTGTTCCTCTTCCTCTACTTGCTTCAATGCTTCTTCTTCTTATTCTTTCTTATGTTTTTCTTCTTCTTCTTTCCTTTTCCTTTATTCTTATTTATTCTGATCTATTTCTTCCTTCCTCTTCAATTCATCCTCTTTCTTCCTCTATTCTTTCTTTCTCCCTTCTGCTATAGACACTTTCAAGATGATTGGATCTGCATTCCATTTTTGGATTTGTTCTTCTGCTGGACTATGCACAACTTTATGTTTCCCCTTTCTATGCACTAGTTTGCAACTCACTAGTGGTTCTACTTCAATAGTTTCTTTTGGCTCTGGATCATTCTATGATGTACCTATGAAGTTGACTAGTTTTTGAGGCTTAGAGGCATTGTAACAATTCTTTATCCTTTCCTCCTTGAGCCTGAAAAAATTCCCTCTTTACCATTGGAAATGAATCTTTGCACAATATTCTTTGTAAACATTCCTAGGATCATATCGATTAAATCCAAGCGATTGAATGTGAATTTCTCTATCTATTTTTGTTCTATCTCCGCAACCTTTAGATTCTTGATCTTGTATAATCCAACATGCAAAGGAAGAGTGGGCCAAGGTGATTTCTTCTTCCTCTACAACACTCTTGATAAACCTATGGAAAGATGATAAACTAATTCTCTCATGACCAACTTGTCAATGACATACCTCAGTAGGATATGTGGAGTCTTTTGACCACCAAACACTTTGAGGTAAGTGTCATCCAATCAGGAAAATCAATCGGCCAATTCTAACACTTATTCCATCACCTCACAAGACATTCAAGGTGGCTCTTCCTCAAATGTGTCCTTGTAAAATGGAATTAGGAAGTGACCAGTTAGCTTTTCAATTACTCCTTTGTAGCTACACTCTGAAAGCAACTTGGAACAAATTTGTGTGACATTTTCTCTTGGTGACCAGGAACAACTAATGTAAGGAAAAGATTTTTGATCATAGATGGCATCCAACAAGTAAGAACACACGTAGAACCTAGTTTTCTTACCATTGGGATGTTTTTTAGCATTATTTACATTGGTCCTAAATTGTTGAGCTAACAGATCCGATCAGTTGAATTGTCTTCCTTTATTCACAACCTGATTTAGAAAGAATGTCTAACCTTCTAGAAAAATCTCAGTATTACTTTGACCATAGATCCAGTAATAGAGGACTATCGAGTACTGAAAATCCTTCCTAAGAGATCCAGTCTTAAAAGTGTTGTTGGGTGTCTGGTGGAATTTTGAAGGATATTTTACCCAACCTTTCATGAAATCCTTCACACTCAAGTAATTGGTGACTACACAGAAGTGGGAATCCATTTAAGATTATCATAGTGGAAAATGATACATACTCTGAAAAACATGTGCCATAAAATACGAAAGCCTTTGTCGACTAGAATTGTTGAGAGTCATAACCTTTGTATACGTATGTGAGAAAATCTAGTGGAAAATGTCTACGCATGGAAATGCTAGATACATACATGCAATATTGTGTAATCCTAACATTTTAGACATTGATGTAAACATGCATGTCTTTAAGATCTTATTTGAAACTTCTTGCTGAGAATGCCCCATTCACCATAAGCCATGTCATCTATGAATATTTCCCTATAAACAATTGAGTGTCTGTGAAAAGATTCAAGTTTATTAGAGTACTCTTAACTTCCTCCCCATTTTTGTATTCTATACTTTGATACAGATCTCTTAGGATCCATAATAATAGTAAATGACAAAGAGAAGTTCTCAAAGACTGTAATACCAGTAGGAGAAAAATGAACTCATTGAAAACATGAGTTAGTGTAGAGCCTCTACTTTACACCTACTTTTCTACCATTTCCCTCAATCTTCCCTTATCTTTCCTTATCTTTTGCCTCATTTTCACCATAAAACAACCCAGATCATTACATTAGATGTTATTAAGCATGATTAAGTAAGTTTTGCTAATGGATGACTATTTGTTTAGATTTTGGCTTACTTGCAGGCATCCTGCAGCTTTCTGGTGATCCTGCAGCTTTCTGGTGATCCTGCAGCTATCTGAACATCCTGCAGCCTTTTTGTTAAACGCTATGTTCCACGTGTCGGTTTGCTAGATGAGCCACATGGGCACTTAGGTGTCATCATGCTCAAGGTTCCTGTCCTATTTTTTCGGCCATCCACATCATCTTTGTCCACGGTCAAAGCTGGGCAAGTCACGGTCAACTCAAGGCAGTTTAGCGGTGATTGTGAGCTGTTTGGTCACGTCATCCTAAATGGTGATTTGTCCACGTTCTACAGATGGCAGGGGACATGATCCAACCTGGGATTCATTACCCATGACGACAGAACCACCAACTCGTCCACGCAGCCACATGAAGTGTCAAGGAACCATGAATACGCATAACCGTCATTTACTTTTCAGTTATTTAGTTGCACGGATAGGCTATCTTAGAGACTTCTATAAATAGCTACGTCTGTGTACGCTTATTAAGCTTTTTATCAGTTGTATTTTGATGAACCTGTGTTACATTTTCAAGCATTCTAAACTCTGTTTTTAAGTGCTATTCTAGCACTCTGTTTTATACATTTTCTGCAATGAAGAAATAGACATAGCATTGTCTTGAAGTTTCCAGATCTCTGAGTTTTCCTTGTGGCTGAATGGACAGAGGGCCCCTGCTCATTTCTGCCACTGTAAAGTATTTTATGTGCAGTATCATTTTCTTTACTTGTTTATTTCCTTAAGCATGTATAGTTTCTTTTATTTGTTTTCCTTTCTTTCAAGCTGATCAATGTTATTTCCTTGCAGATTTCTTTAGCCCAGGATTTGTGTGTGTATTTGCTTTAATGTCTAATGGTAGTTGCAGTTGTCTTATTCATTATGCTGCCCTCTTTACTCTGTTTTTCTAGATTAGCTTTAGCATAGTTTTACAAGTTGGATGCTAACTAGTTTATGCTCTCTTTATCATGAATAGTTTATCTTTCAAGAGAACAGAATATTGATTAATTGCAGCTTGTATTTGAGTAGATTTGGCTTGTGATACTAACACTTTTTCCACTTGCTTACACACAATCACATATGTAGGAGCAGTATGTTGGAAAAGGTTGAGTAGTGTTACAATTTGTCAATTAAAGTAGATTAGAGTTTTTATCAATTCTTGGAT
Organism: Pinus taeda; assembly: GCA_000404065.3. Classification (NCBI taxonomy): domain Eukaryota; kingdom Viridiplantae; phylum Streptophyta; class Pinopsida; order Pinales; family Pinaceae; genus Pinus; species Pinus taeda. The sequence goes on along the minus strand of APFE030763589.1, from coordinate 381,092 downwards.
TTGTCTTCAGCTACCTTCTAATCGTGTTTTATGCAAATACGCAGTAGAAGCAGAGAGTTAGAAGGAGATTATCATTAAACATCAATCCTTGAAGTGATTTTCTTATTTCTTTTATTTGCAGCAGTATGGATAGAGACTAATGCCATTGGATTGTGGTCATTTACTTTCAAGTCATTTTGATTTATTCATCTTTTTTTCAAGTTCTTTTTCTCTTACAAATTCAGCAAGCAATTAGAAATCACCATCACACACACTTTCACTCATCTAGAGATCACCTTCACACATTTGCACTCATTTGTCTATAATCATCATTCCATTTAGGAAGATAAGTTAATCATAAACAACCCCCCTAAACAACAAAAGCTCTAAGAAAAGTTACTTAAGTACATATAGTACACCCTCACTTCATCAACTTACGAGCCCCGGGTTGACAATTAATACTAGCAATTTAGATAACAATAAATTGACTAAACAGTTGCACAAGCTCCTACATGAGGAGCTTCTTCCTATAGAAGTCTTTTGTTATCCCCTTGAAGTCTTCAGTTTGCATGAGGGATATGAGGGATATGATGATAATATATGATGATAGGATTAAAGTAATTTAGGAGTAGTGTAGACACTATAGAGATAGGAAATAGTATATTCTATGTTTTTTCCTTAAGGTAGGACATAATGGAGAATTTGAGCAATTGTTTGGTGAAATGGAGTGGAGGGGTGATGTATAGATGATGGAAAAATAATAGGAGGACCGTAATTATCATTTATATGATTTATGATAGTATTTTGGCCTCTTTTCCTCCTTGGATATCCCTCTTATAGCTCCACAAGCTCCTCTTGTAGCATTAAGACCTTCCTGTAGCAATATAGGTCCTTCCTATAGCATCACACAAAGGAGGTGAAATTTGGATTTATCTATGATGGGATGGTGGAGAGAGATAGTAATATGAATGGAGAAGAGGATCGATATGAGGTGCATGGATGGAGGAATGGTGATATATTTTAGGTCTTGGCATATAGCCATGAAATCTATCACTGTGTACAATTCTACAAAACTAAAGAAAGGTTAGCAAACATGATATAAATTTATTCCTTGTTCTCATTTTTTTTCTTGAGAAACACAGGATGCCTCAAGGAGGTTTTCAACCTGCATTCTTACCCTAGGTTCCTCAAGGGAGGTTCTCACCTTGTGATCTTTATTATTTTTTTCTCTTTTTTTTGGTCTTGGGCTGCCTTAGAGAGGTTTTCAACCCTATAGTTAGCCTCAAATGCTTCATAGAGGTTTTCATCCAGGCCTTTTTATTATTTTTTTCAAATTTTTAGGAATCTTGTGGATTGGAAGCTATGAAACTCCAAATCACATTTATTTTTTTATGACTTAATTGATAAATTCCCCCTTGGACATGGGTCTTATATATAACTTCAACCTATAACCATTTACAAGCAAGGTAATTCCTTCCTCATCAGTTGTTTTGATCTAAACAAATCCATTTTCATGAAACTTTTCCATAAGGTATGGACCCAACCATCTTGTCATTAGCTTCACTTTAAAATATTTGAACCTAGAATCATATAATAGGGCCCAATCCCCTTCTTGAAAAGAATGTTCCTTGATATGCTTGTCATGTTAGAACTTTCTTTGCAATTTTATGACTTTAGTGTGTAAGAGAGCTTGCATTATCAACTCAACTAAGCTATTTAGTTGGAGCAGCTGTTTTTGTCATGCTGTGGTGACATCTAAGTCCAACTAAGCTACCATTATCAAAGTGATATATTCAAACTCAATAGAAAGCAGCGATTTATTCCAATAAACCAAATCATATGGAGTGAACTTAGTGGTGGTTTTCAAAGTGGTATTTTAGGCCCAAGTGACCTCTACTAGTCTCTTTGTCTAATCTTTCCTGCTAGTACTAACAACATTGGTGAGGATGCTTTCCAGTTCTCTGTTTGTGACCTCTACTTTTCTTGAGGGTGATAGGTAGTGGATGTCTTGTTTTTGATATGGTGTTGCCTCATGAAATCTTAAATAAAATTGGATGTGAATTTTGTTCCTTGATCAATGACTACCTCCCTTGGATACCCAAATTGATAGAAGATGTTTTCTCTTAAAAATTATGCCACTTTCTTCTTAGTTTCTTTTTTTACTTCCTTTGTCTCAACCCACTTTGTAAAGTAATCAATGCACATAATGATGTACTTTTTTGTCTTGATGGTGGATCAATTGGTCCAATGAAATCCATGCACCACTTGTCAAATGGTTGTAAGGCCACTTATGTTAGGATATTCCGACACATAGGAAATAGTTAAGTTCAACTTGGTCTAGTATAGAGTTACGTATAGAGTTAGGTAAAGTGTGTTTCTTTACCATTGTACATTTTGTAACTTACAATCCGACGGTCACGATATGTAGTGATCCGACGGTTCATTCTCTCCTCGGTATTACCGACACTTGATCCGTGCTTGACACCCGATTGGTCCATGAATTCTATTTAAAGCGCATGGAGGGTCATTTGTAGGTTAACCGTGCATGAGAGAAGCTTATGTAAATTTTCATTCTTTTATTAATAAATTGCCTGTAGTAGCCAAGTTGGCGCAGGCCGTGGACTGTTTCCCTCTCTGAGGGTTTTAACCACGTCAAAATACTGGTGTATTGATCTGTGATCTGTTTGTGAGCAGTGTCCTTCTGGTGTTCTGTCTGAGGAACTTACCCTGTAAATTCCTACAATATCTTTTAATGAGCTGAACATGAGATCCAGTGAGAGACCAGAAACAAGTTTCTATAGTACAGTTGATGTGAAAGGTGCACCGATGAGATCAGAAAATGATTCACATAGCGTCACTTTTCCGTCATGTACATGTCATCTTGATATTAGAAAACAATGCTCATTATTAATTAATGTTTCAGCAAGGACTTTATCAGATTTGAATACAACAGGAGTGCAACCTCCATTCAAAAACTTTTGACTGATTCATAAAACCTCCAATTCTGTGCACCTATTCCTATTTATGGATATCTTATGTGATTATTTATTTATTTATTTATTTTAATTTTGTTGAGTCATCTCAATGTTTGCTACACTTTAACTAGTGTTGAAAACATCTCAATTTTATTGCAAAAAAAAATCGCGAAATCACTATTTTTTGGTTGGGCCAATGTCTGTCTATTTTTACTGATATTTTGATGGTGTCTTATTTTGGTTGATGTTTGCCAATTTTTGTTGATATTTTCCCTATTTTTATGATTTTTGGTTTTCTAGATCCTTGTTGATTTTATCTCGATGTCGATGTTTGCAACATTGCTTTTAACTAACATGTTTTTATAGATGGTGATATTGATTGTCTGAGAATGTTTTTTATATGACTAATTGTGCTTGAAGTCAAATAGGAATTGCCTATTTTTGAAATCAGAGCTGCTTTGCATGGACCTTGAAGGTTCGTAAATTACTAAAGACAATTGAGCTCTGACCTTGTTTTGCCAAGAATCAATTAGCAAATTAGCATATATAATAACAATAATAATAGATAGTACCTGATGATAATGATGACAATTATAATGTGCCATGCTTTTCAGAGAGACCAATGCTAATGCTATAACGAATTTATTTTCTCAGTTAGGGATCACTGCTAGAAGAACCTTTGATGATAGTAACTTTCGGTGATATTATTGGCATATTTTTTCTACTCAAATGTTTGTTATCATTCCCAATTCTGGTTAGCCTTCTTATTGGAATGTATTTGGCCTGAAGGATATCTTCATAGTACTTGAAATTTCTAAACTATATTCGGTCCAAGCAATATGATAATGTCTCCAATGTGGTTTTTCAACAACTTGTAGAGGTAGTGTTTCATGCAATCAAAGGGAGAAGTTGTGGGAACAATCTTAGCATTTGGATGCAGCAAAATTTCATGGGAAAAATATTTAGTAATGCTTGTAATGTGCACACTCTCAAAACTTCAATGTTGATTTGTTCATCAACTTTAACTAGCAAGATGTTTGGAGGTGATGAATATTGTAAGCCTTGCCATGAGTTTGTCTGATTTAGGAGTTACGAGCATGAGGTCAGTTCACTTGATAGCTACAAAAGTTCATTCTTCAATTAGTATATTGGAAAACTCTCCTAATATGGACAGGGTCAAGTATATGGACAATCCATCAACCATTATGAGATTACCATCTTCATTTAGGTCACCATCTCTTGTATGGAGTGTGTTAAATCCTATTCATAAGTGAGTTCAACCTACCAATGTTGCAAGGAACATTTACATGGATTCTCCTCAAATCACTCCATTAAGGCATATTTCTCTAACCCCACATCCTGGAAAATGTGTAATATGAAGTACAACTTCTTAGACTTCTTGCAATCCATCATTATCTTGGGTAACTCAAGCAAAATCTGAGGCTGGATTGTCATTTTGTCCCTTTGTTTTGCTTGAACCTATTTGTGAAACCCTTAATGATGGGAGTTTGTTATGACTTTTTGTGCTTTATAAAATGACTAGACCTCAGGATTATTCTATTTATTCTACTATGATTGGAACTACTATTTCTTGGGTTGGCACTTATGATAAGATGGATGTCCAAAATGGTAGCATGGGAATTAAAGGACAATTGATCATTGAGAAGGGATACAAAAAGAAGAGGAAGAGCCATACATTAGAAGTTATTATTGAAACTGTCAGGTTTACTTCTAGAAGGTTGACAATGTCTACCTTTGGTGGTTCTACGCCTTTGCCTATGTCTCAAGTGGTAGTGTCTTAGGGATCAATGGCTATTGTTTGGGATAGTTGTGATGCTAAAATTTCAAATTCTTTCTTGACAATAGGTTTAAGTATGCCATTTTTACTTTCTCCTTCTTATTACCAAAACATATCGAGATTGGGAGTGCTCATAGTCATTTTTTTGAGGAAACAAAAAGCTATATAGAGCAAGCTAGATTGTATTCTTAAGAGGCTTCTTCTTTCCCAACAACTACAATCAAGTAGAGTGAGTTCATTTGGAGCTAGTTAGTTGCTCAAAGAGACTCTAAAGTGAGTCTTGACTATGAAGCAAGAGTTGCATCCTCTGTCGCTGCAACATTTGTAGTTGTTGCAGTAACAAAAGCAATAGCAGAAACAACAAGGGTTGCACATAAAGTCACTCTTTAGTCAAGACTTGTGGCTTTAGAGGCATTGAATAGTAATAATGCATTGCATGACATTCAATCTATTGCAGATCAACGTGGTAACCCAGGGCATCAATGGAAATAAATCCATAAGATTTCATCAATCACAAAAGGGAGACAAAAGGATACTACCTGGTTACTAATGTCAAATGATTTTCTTTCCTATTGTGGCAGCTACAACCACCCTCCAAAATTTTGCCTTAGCCTATTTTGGAGCCTCCCTACCAACCTTACACAACACTTTGTCTTTCTTCAGCAAGTACTCAAGCTTCAATGTTTTCCTCACACAAAGGCAGCATGTCGATCACAATTGATCCATTCCCCTCACAGGCTGCTCACCCGCATTTGGTCTAGTTGCAGGTTGAGGAGCTTCCACTTGAAAATTGCACATTCCTGGAGTGAAACAAACCTTCCCTCCAGGAATTGCGCAATCCTCTCTGACAACCTACTAGGCTCCAGGGTTGCGCAATCCTGCTAGCCAACCCTCCTAGCAAGATTTGTACAAATTTTCTCAGCAGCAGGCTATTCAGCCTAGGGTTTGTGCAAATCTAGGCAACAGTCAGCTGCTCTGCCCAGGAATTGCGCAAACCTCCTGGGTAGTCAGCCCAACTCCTAGTTAGGAATGCACATTTTTTCCAAGCAGTTGAGCACTTGCATGCATGGACAATCCGGTTAACCAATTCCACCCGGGACTGTGGAAAATTGACTTGCATGCACGCATGACTTGATCTTCCCAAAATAGCAAGAAACAACATGAAAAAGGCATCCCATTATTCAAGGATCTATTTTTAGCAGTCAGAGGTTACATGCAAAGTTGTTTTAGAAATTTCCCTCCAAGTGTCGCTTTTTCCTAGATTTGTGGCATGTGTGTCATGAGACCAAACTTATTTATTCGACACATTAGAGCTCATTCATTCACATCGATCTTGGAGCTCTAACATCCCATATCACATCCAGGACTCTTTGACACATCCGGCTCAACTATTCACGTGTAAGTGGCCTCAACTAGTCTTTTTCAACATTTTTGTCGCTTTTTGTGTATTCGCTTGTGTGTGTGTTGTTTGCTTGATTTCTTTGAATGCCTATTGTCATTTACATGTATTTTAGCTTTTCCTAGCTTTGTTTCAGTTTTCATTGCTATCTCACTATTGTCGTGTGCATGAAATTGTTTTGCATGGTTGTTCGCCCAACCGACGAACTGCCTCACCCACATGCATGTTGATTTGTCTACTGAATCTTTCATTCTTGTTTTGCATACACTTTCAATCACCTCTGTTATCAATTAGTGTTGCCATGCATTTACTATCTTAGTTTCTTTCAGTTTCCCGTCGACGAGTCGGGCCAATCTTGGCCTGGGCTCTCCCTTCACCAAGGCTGCATTGCGCAATCTGGGGAAGCAAGGCTCACCTTCCTCCCCAGAAATGCGCATTCTTGCCCAACACTAGCCTCTAGGATTGTTTTGTGCATTTTTGGAGGGTAGTGGCTGCTTGGCCCAAGAAATTGTGCAAATTTGTCCCTGGGCTAACAATTATTCCCAGCTGGAATTGCACATTGCGCAATCCCAGCAGCTAGCTACCTGAATGGATTGCACATTTCGCTGATCTAGCAGCCAGTTTCACCTCCCAGATAGCCCAAAATACCTTTTCCATAGTTCTGGCAGCCAGTCACCCAGCCTCCCAGTAAAACTTGCGCAATCTTGCTCATCAGTTTCCTAGGTATGTGTTGTATCCTCCCCTAGATTTGCTTTGTTTCCACTGACATATTCCTTTCCATGCATGTTTCTTGTTTCCAAATATTTCAGGTTCATCTATCCCAATGGCTTCCAAGAGAATAGGATCGCAGGACACTGATGGAGTTGCAGCTGGAGCAGCAGTTGAGCAGGTGTCCTCTAGTCTGTCGATCTATGAAGATACGAAGTTGTATCTAGACAAGGACATCAAGCTGAAGTGGCAAGAGGTTAATGAAGCATTCGCAGGCACTTTTGGTGAAGACCTCGAAGACCGTCAGGTGCACGTGAACATTCACAAGTCTAGCTTGTACCATATTGCATGCAGATACCCCGCGTTCCCATGTGCGGACATGATTCACTGGATCGTCTCTCACACTGACCCCGAGACGATGACCTTGAGCAGAGTTAGTGGGACGAAGCTTACAACCTTCTAAGCACGAGATTATGATGAGATGTATCAGATGTTCGAACCCGTGACTATCATGACCCCTCCATTTAGCTTGCCCAATAGTAGAGCCCACTCTAGAGATATTATGAAGGATTGGGTAAAGGATCCAACTCTCTTCAGGATGATACCGAACCAGATCTACAAGACAAAGATATTGAGGAAGGCATACCAATACTTGGTCATATTCTCATGTCGACTGAGTGGCCAAGAAAGCACTGAAACCTTTCCTTAGAGTTGAGTGATCGCATTGGGCCAACTGGCTAGAGAAGGAAGACCATGCAATTGGTTCGACATACTAGCTCATCAGTTGAAGGAAAAAGAAATGAAGACCCGACAATCACTTGAAGGTATGCATGCAGCGATTTACATGTCTGCCTACATTCTAATTGCACCCTATGCTCGACATGAGCTCCTGGGCTTGGAGTGGGCATGGTCATCGATGGAGACTGTTGTGAACATATATTTCAAGTTGTTGTCTGAATGAAAATTCAGAGGAGCAATCATACAACTGTCCGACTATTTTTTCACCACAGTGTACAGGTTGATATTCGAACAGGATCCACCCTACATGTTAGAGGAAGCAATGAAGGCATTATTAGGCATTGTAGATTGGTATGCCTCATCATCCAACATGTTCATCCAAGTGTTTAGTGCCAACTTTCACCTTGGACGTGCTTGTCACGCAGGAAGTAGTGTACCACATCTCGGTAGGATTGACAACTAGACTGCAGTGGAAGAAGAAGGTACCTTGGCCCGCTCTTCCGTTATGGATTGGGTTATATGAGATCTGGAGTATCAAAGAAGCAGATGTCGAAGTAGAATAGATAAGGAAGTTTTCTTTCGACCTCTGAAGCTTCAACCCGTATGACCCACATTGCATTGTGAAGGATCACTGTACGAGAGTTCAATTCAACTGGATCCATGGGGCATGTCATTCGACCGAGGAGGACTCATGGAGGTACTGCTACAAATCCTAGACCCAGTGAGTAGGTCAGCTTCACCATAGAGTGGTTAAAAAAGCAACATGAAGTAGCATCATGGAGAGCACCACCAGTAGCAGTAGAGGCATCAGAGCCAAGCATACTTGTACGTGACAAAGGGAAGAGGAAGATTTTCAACTACATGGAGGAGGAGCAAAGCTGCAAGTTTCAAGCAAGTCCACTTGTAGAACAAGCAACTATGGCTATTTAGGCAAAGAGGCAACAACGCAACAAGCGCATCACATGAAGGCAGAGGGATAAGAAGAGAATGGAAGAACCAAAGAAGGAGTTGCATGAGCTGAGAGAGAAACTCTGAATAGAACAAGAGATGCGCCAACAGGAGAAGGAAGTGCAACAGTAGTAGATTCAGCAGGGGGTGAATCATGTGTAGACAGATGAAGCAACGCCTGTACAAGTATTTGATTCATCTGAACAACTGGCATCAGGCGAACAGGGTGAACCATCACAGGGGCAAGACTTTACTCATAAGATAGAACAAGTTCTTGAACAATTGGATGCAGACATGGAGCAATAGGAGTTGGAACAAGATACTGACCTCATGCCTCACCACAAAGAGGTTGACTCACCCACTTCATTACATCCTGATGATGAGCAAGTCTTAAATGACCAAGGGAGCACTGAGATCCTTAGTGGTCAACTGGAAGCAAAGATGCACAACATCTCCTTTGCTAAATCTCATCAAAATGTTGTGAAGTCTCAGAGAGTACTGACTCTGGAAGACCAAACATCCCCTATGCAAGTTGAAGAACGAGTGATCGTGGCTAATGTGCAGAAGAATATAGTTGCTTTGGCCAATGCAACTAGAGTGTATACTGAAGCCACTAGCTCAAGTGTTTGTTTCCTCATGGTTGAGAATGATCAAATGGCAAAGGAACTATAAGCGGCCAAGCAAGGAGGAGACTTGGTGACAATGTCCACTCGAGCCGAACTGAAGAAGGCAATATTCGATGAAGTATTGTCTATGGATATAGTTATGCGAGCATTGTACTCCAAGTTTGGTACCATGCACCAAGTAGTCGCCCATCTCCACGAATGGCAGCAGCAATGTGCAAGAAGAGAACGCATCTTAAAGAACATACATGTTGTTGTTGATAACATGCAAGCATGGACAATTAAGCACAAGGGAGCCCTGCTTCACTTGCCAAAGAAGATGAAGGCCAATGTGGTCGAGCTACAAGAACGTATCCAGAGTCAGATCTAGAACTATGAAGACCTACAACAACTCATCACTAGCATACATGCGTCCCATGCATGAGTATTCAAAAGAATGGATGTTATAGTGCACACTCATGCGATCCCATCACTTGGGACTCTCACCCATGTGAAGACAAGGAAGTAGGTTTGACAGGAGCTTGACTCGTACTTCGACGAGTTGATGTGCACCGCCACCAACCTAGACTTGCCTATCAATGCAGACATCATGTGCAAGTACGTTTTTGGTCTGGCCACATTGAAGACAATGATGCACATGCTCTCAGATGAGTTGGACAAAGGAGCCCAAGTAGTGTAGCCATATGTTATGGAGACAAGGTTCAAGTTTCAGATGAATGTCACAACAGAACACACGGACACTATCAAAGACTACCAAGCTTGGCATAAATATGTCATTGTTGATCAACATGAGGATGTCGAGAAGTTGGACTTCTATGGTTGTCTAAGTCCAAATGATGTCTAGTTTGTCTTGTTCAAGCCATTATTCACATGGGTACATGTGCATTGTAATGTTGAGTCATGTCAAGTATAAATCAAGTCTCAATAGTGGATATAACAGTCATAAAGTAGGTGAAGAGTCATGAGGATAGTTGAATGGTCATAAAGGGGAATGTCAAGGGTCACCCCACCCTTTGCTATAATTAGTACCTCATAATTCATTGTATAGGATTTTGGTCAGCCAAGCTTCTACTAAGATTATCTTGAAGAAGGCTTGGACAGTATTGTAAGGCGCTTTGGCTTCTCCACTGCACAGAGCTAGTACAACCCTTTGGAGGAGGAGGCATATGTGGTTGTAATGTTCCACTGATTCCAAAAAAATTATTGAAATTTTGAAAGAAATAATTATGAATAAATGAGCAAGATTATTTAAATGGCAAACAATGTTCCACCACTGCCTATATTGGGATCCTCATCATTGGTATTATCCTTTTGTTTGATAAATTTTGACTCTTGCTTCAAGTGAATAAGTGGGGCACACTATCCTGGTACAACATTTAATAAAATGGATGATAACAACCCACTCCACTCTTATAGCACTTGCCATTCTCTAGGCCTCCAGAAAGGTTTGGATGGGAGCATTCATGATATTGGAAATGGTCTGCATGCTTTATTGTTCCTCTTTTTGGCGTTGGTGCTTCCTTCTACCCCCACAAGTTGTTGCATAATACTTTTTGTTCTCTTTATCTCCACTTCCAATCCTTTTATCTTTGTCTATGCCAATTCTATTTGCTCCATGCACTAGAGCCAAGCTCTTATATTTAAATCACAATTTATTTTGTTTCTTTTTCTTTTCTTAGTTTGTGTACAAACTAGAAATTCTAACCTATGCTTTAAGAAACCACAACCAGTTGCATCTAAGTTGTCAAAATCACCCAGGAATTTCATTCTGCCGAGGTCACACCAACCCGAACTCATGGCTAGATTTGTGCCCATGGGGTGTTGAACCAATGACCTCTTCAATAGAGAGTGTCGTAAGAGAACACCCTATTATTGACTGCTCTATGCCCTGTGGGCACCACAAATTCATGTTGTTATTGGCATGCTTATGGAAATTTCATTTGTTGTTCTGGGTTTCTCAATTTGGCCTTTTTTCAGTCTCACTTACATCCCAGGTTCCAAGTGCACTTTATTTTATTAATGACACCTCTACCTCTACATGTTTTGGCAGTTAATGGGCTTAAATGTGGAAGGTGGTGAGCTTAATTTGATAATTATGTTAATGATAATTTTCTCATTAAGGGAACTAAGTCATCATGCCTATCTCCCAATAATCGCATTCTAGCTGATTATGCTCATCCTTAATTCTAAAGTTGTTATCGGTTAATGGACGCTCTATATTCTAGGTCCCTAATGCTTTCCTTCACAAAATATATTTTTATTGAAAACATGTTTGTATAGACTTTACACTTACCTTATTATTCATTTTATGGAAGGATACAAACCTAATTTGATTAAATATTTCCTTTGAAAATCTATTCGTTTTTCTATTTATTTTTTTCTGAGAAAAACCTTGCAAGGAAATCTAGGGATTGAATGCTTCCCCACATTAGTGAATGTCATGCTTAGTAAACTTATTGGTGTAGAAAAGTGTGCCTTCCTGCACCTGTTGGCATGGAAGTAGCTAAACATGTCCATTTAAAAAACATCCAAAGCTTGAAGATGAGTTTACTATTACACGATATTAATTGAAATCCCTTTAGTTGTTTTGTGTTAAAATCATGAATATTAAAAAAGTTTACTTTCATGTTGTTATTTGAGAACATGTTGTCTATATACTTGACTAAGTTCATGCGTAAGAGAATGAAATGTTGTTGCAAACAAAATGACAAGGATTAGACATCACACCTAAGATTATTTGTTTTGACAAGTTATCTACAACCTGAGCTTTTTAGCATATAACGTCGTTAGCATGATTGTGCCTAATTTTTCTCTGAAGGTTGAATGCTAAGTTACTAAGGTGTTCTTCTCTACGGTGACATTTTATTTGTTTTGTTTATACAAGACATCTGGCCACATAGTGGCCACTATTTCTAAGTTGAAGAAAAAAATGTTCGAGTTTCTTTCTTTATGGGGGGAAATGGCATTGACATTGCTAATGTTGTAGTATATGTCGTATAAATATTTTATAGTCTACTTTAGTTTATATTCAAGTATTCGTCATCTTTCATTTATTATACTCTACATTGTATCTTCTTTCGTTTTCAGGAGAGGAACTCAGTATTGATGGTAAGAAGCAAGAGTTGAAGAAAGAGGAGAACAATTACACTAGAGCGACAAATGCAAAAAAAGAGAGAGAAGAGAACCAGTCTAGTGATACCCTTAGAGTCAATATCCTACATGAGACACACACATAGACACAGATGGTCAATTATTCAGAGTTGGTGAATTCACTTGCAAAGCCTTGGCAAGACAATGATAATGTTTTGAAGTGATAAGACATTATTGCATGTGTAAATTGTAGTCCAACCAATATTAAGTTGGAAACTCATATTGTAATAATTGAAATTTTATATAATAAAATTTATGTGGTTGAAATTATTTATATTTGCATTTGATATTATTTAGTATTATAATTAACATATGTAACTTTGTGTTTCCATATTAGATGAACATGCACATTGTATGACAATTTTTTAATTTAGTCGCAAAATCATACTCAATAATTTATGTTGATTAATAAAGAACACAAAATCAGTCTAAAACTACTAAATTAATAGTTTATAATGATTAATGATGAACACAACTAAAATGAATAAATGACTAAATTAGTCGTTTATAATGATTATTAAGGAAATTAAATGAAATGAATAAAAACTACTAAATCATTTGTTTATATAATGAATATGAAACTACCAAAAAAAGATAAATGACTACTGCAAATGATAAATTTGTGATTACAAATGACGATTAGATTTTGCATATATACGACTATTAGTATCTAATTTATGGTATCTTATAACACAACTGAAATTTAGTCATGTTTCTTTGGTCATTAATTTTTTTCAAACGATAACAAAAATTTGCATATATATGACTATTAGTAGCTAGTTTACATTATCTTATAACACGACCAACATTTTGGTCATATTTCTTTAGTCATTAATTGGTTTTCTGGGGTAATCATATAGTAATATATTTTGTTGTATATTTGGTCATTAATTACGGTAATTAATGACTAAATTAATGACCAAATTTATAACTAAATATATTAATAGACGATAAAATTGAGACAACCAATTATTGACTAAGCTAAAAATGACTAAAAGTTGGTCATGTTATAAGATACTGTAAATTAACTACTATTAGTCACCGGCTTAAAAATGGTCGTTTATATGCAAATTTTAGTCGTTTTTTTAGCCATTTTCTACTAGTTGTTTCAGGTCTATTCGGGCACATCATTCCCAACAACTAGATCAATACAAATAGGGCTCATCAAACCATAATTTAGTTGCTACATTCTCTAGACAATTCATCATATTGAATGTTTTCATCCATGGAAGTTTCCTAGCTTGAAACCTTGCTGAAATGCCTATTTGGGACACCAGCATAGCCTTGGTCAGGGTCAACTACTCTGCATAGCACGTAGGCCCATTCAGACCTATGTTGTAATGCACTTAAGCCCACTTTAACTTGCGTTGGGCGAGGGTGAGTGAAATTGACATAGGATTTTGGGAATATTCCTTGATTCTAGAGCATTCTAGAAGGATGCCCAGCTCTTATCTCATCCTATGAGCTCGTTTTTGGAGAGGCTATGGGTTAATTAACCCTCTATCCTCTCATCCCTTTCTCCATGGAACCTAACTATCCAATTATGGAAAACCATTCAATGCCCAATTTATGACAAAACCACTTGCATTTCCCCATAAATTGACGACTCATCATAGTGATCAAGAGGTTAGAACTTGGATATTATAGAGAAATATTGTTGGTTTGAGACTTGAAATCATTGTCAAGTAATGTTATGACGTTGGATTTATGTGCTATTGGTGTGATGAGGGTTTGGACTAAGCTGGATGAATGACATGGGATCGAACCACATTGGGTGTAACTTCTCCTCCTATCAATCAATAAAGTTGTTTGTTCCTTTTTCCAATACTTTTGCCTATACCTATGATGAATGTATGTTCAAATGTTTTCGATTCCATTTGTTTACAATAGATAGATCATATGCTTTGATTGTTGTCATCTTCTATTTATGATTGGCAGGTACCAATTGAGTGAATTTAGTTTGAGCGGGAGCGATAGGAGTAATTCAATGGAGATCAAAGGAAGTGAAGGATCACAAGTAGGTTCCTTTATCTTATCTATTTATTGTAGGAAATGGTTAAACATCTTTACTTCTGTTGTTCTAAGTATAACTACCCACTTAGGGAAGATGTACTTATCCGTAGGTATAAATTTTGTATAACAAATTGGCAACCATACTGGGGAACGACCATCGTTCCTGGTAGTTTACCCTTATCATATTACATCCTAGTAGACTTCATTTGACTTCATTGATCTCTTTTCAGTCATCTTGAAGCTTGTTTGGTCAAAAAGTGTGCTTAAATGTCTGCTGATTGGGCTCTCTGGCATCAATGTAGCGTTGGTCTTGACACAATGCGTTGCATAGCAGCCTTAGCTTAGAGACAGTGCTCTGCAATGCACTGTCTCCCACTTAGGGCTGCACTAATCCCTGTCAAGCCAAAAAACCCATCTTTTGCTTGATTTTTTCCAAATTTTCTTCTAATGTAAGTTTGCTGAAAGATCAATGTTTTCTATAGCTCTGAAATCAGTTTGCATTTCCTCTCCTAGACCAACTTTGACCTTGATTCTTTAGTGTTTCTTAAGAAATTCCTTTATCATTATCAATTCATTTCCAAAGTTAACTTACATAGATTAGTGTTTTCCGAAAAAGAATTGTCATAAAGTCTTCATTTCTTTGAAAAGAAACTATCTTAAAGTCTTCGTTTCTTGTGAAAAGCATTGATTGATCGTTTGCGCATCTAGTTTCCTTATGTTCATCTAAACATTAAAGGAATGAAAAGACAAACATGCATAATTCATTTAGATGTTTGTATGTGATTGTAGGAATGGTATAGGGAAAGTTGCATTAAATGTGCTCTATGCTCTTTGTTTAAAGATTCTGATTCTGATTGCTCTTTGTTTATGATTTTCATTGTTTAAATCAAATGAAAAGAATGTTTCTCATTTTAGTTGCATTCTAGGAGTTTCAAAAACATCACGAGGTGAACCTGAAAGGCAAACTTTTAAACAGGATCAACTAAAATTTATCTCAATTAACCTAATGGAGCATTGTAACTTAACGCATAACATTTAGAGGTCTAGGCTAGAGACGTGTTCCGACATTGTTAAACATAGCAACTGTCGCTAATGGTCTGTGATACATTCTGAGTGTGATACCTCATTCCACATACGTAAGTATATCATAGCTCGTCCACATACTTTCGAGTATATAAGGTGGTGTTATAGTACGAAAAGTATAAAGGAATGCTCTCACTATGCAGTTTCGCATTAGACAACGCTAACATGGATTGGGCCTCCACGTATTTTCAGGTATATTTGGGAGGACTACATCAGGTTGATATCCATCCATAGGTAACCGAGTTAGACACCTTGTATATTGTGATACACTGAACACAACATTCGAGGAGATTACCTGCACGTATGTTAAGTCCTTAGCTTCTCTGAGGTAGTATATTGCAGTTCATAGTTACTTGGTAATCCTTTTGCCTAGATTACCTTCTTTTTGTTTATTTATTTTTGTAATAAAATCAATCAGAAATCATAGAGGAAAATAAACCTTTACCCCGTCGTTCACGGAGGACGAGTAAACCGCCTTTAATATCTTTATTATCATAAGAACCAACCTATATCCATCTTAACTCCACATCTACCACTCTTAGGGGGATGAAATCTATTTATCCCTCTAAGCACTTGGTAGACCCAGAATTAAAATGGATCTAAGATGATAGAATTTCCCCTTTAAATAGTCTATGCTAACATGAATACCATGGTATTACCATGGGTTATCATAAACCTAGAGCTTAAAAATTACTATTTGTAATTTATAAAAATTAATAAAATTAATAGTTGATTTTTATTTTAACCAAGCTAAAATGTTTAACATACATCAAATTACAACATCCATTTTTACTCTTGAGGGATCAAATATTTTTTCACTTTATGCTAGTTCGCATGTCACGATATTTGATACCTCTCGGGGGTTAGTAGATCCAGAGTAAAGATGGATCTATGCTCATTTAATTCCCCCATTTAAATAGGCTACATTCCAGGTGAATACCATGGGTCAATACCATGTGCCATTTTGGTGAATACCATGTGCCATTTTTATTTTTATTAATACTAATATTAGGGTTAATAATGTTTTTTTGCATGGTATATATAATAATCTAGCCCATGGTATTTGTCCCATAGTATTTTGCCCATAGGTTTCACCTAAATATAAAGCATTTTTTGAATGCTCGTAAATATAAGGTGACTTATGGAGTAAATATAAAAAAATGTTTTATTTGTTTACCATACCTCACATTTATTTAGATTTTTATTAATTTACCATACCTCTTTTACAAATATGGTATTTGGCCCATAGGATTCACTTAAATAAAACCTCTTTTTTGAACCTTCATAAATAGAATGAGGGTTATGGACTAAATATAAAAAGAGGTTTTATTTATTTACCATACGTCTAGTTTATTTATATTTTTATTTATTTACCATACCTTTTGAGTAAGTATAAAAAGACGTTTTATTTATTTACCATATCTCCACTTTACTTATATTTTTATTTGTTTACACCCTTGCACGTATATAAGATGACTTATGGAGTAAATATAAAAATGGTTTTATTTATTTACCATACCTCCCATTTGTTTATATTTTTATTAATTTACCATACCTCTTTTATAAATATGGTATTTGGCCCATAGGATTCACTTAAATAAAACCTATTCTTGAAAATTAGAGCAAATGGAAGGTTGTAACTCCTAATTTCAAGGGCTAAATTTACCTTTTTTACCCTCTCCCTTAAAATAAGGTGGGCTATTTGAGGTGATTTGCAAAAATGTACTATGATACAAAATATTCGCCCACCAAAAATTTAAAACCCCTTAATTTTGCCTAAGGGCGAACATTCGCCCCTAAAATTTTCCATGGAGGTCGTTGACAAACCCCTTGAATATTTTACTAGGAAGACCGTCGATTTACGGTATGGCTGTTGCAGTTTTGACATACCTTTGTATGATCACTTTCCCTCATAAAGGCAGAACCACAGTAATTGGTCAACTCGCCTTCTTTGCCTCTAGTTCATAGGCAACTGGGAGCATTCCATTAGTTCATGGACCCCCGCTATCCCTTCAGAACATTGGAGTAGGTCTCTTCAAAGATTCTTCCCTAATCGGCACCCTTTTGCTACCGTCACCACCAGAAACGGCGAAAGTTGCAAAAGTTGAGACCTGTAACATGATATCTTCCACTTCATCTAACTCATGGAAGATTTCCAATAATTCCAAAGTTGATATGCGTAATGAAACCATGCCACTAAGCCCAATTGAGTTCTCATAGCAATTAATCTTTTTGGCTTGCACAGAAAATCCAAATCCTTCATCGCCAATTGTATGGGTTGATCGTTTGTTAAAATATGGTACTTCCTCTAATCCTTTTTCACGTACATTTTCTATTGATGAAGGAATCATCCAATCAATGATGATAGAAGAAGAACCATGGGTAGATTATCATCATTGATCCCATCTTCTAGATCACATAGAAGATATTCCAAATGAACTAAATCACCCTTCAATCGTTGATTTCCTTTCGAATTCTATATTTATAGACACAGTCGATTCCAAACGAAACTTATCAAATATCAAAGAAACCATTTCTATATATATTTCGACCAAACCTGGAATTGTAGAAAACATCCATGTTGGAAAATCTTGTTCTCCGTCGAAACTTGAAACTTACTGTGCTCTTTTTCGTGAATTCCGTGATATATTTGCTTGGTCATATGAGGAAATGCCAGGTATTGATTCTAGTATAGTTGAACATGAGATTAAAATGTATCCTAATGTCAAGTTGGTACGACAGCGCCTTTGTCCTGTTCATCCAAAAAAGGCTGCTGCCATAAAATCAGAAGTTGAAAAACTTTTGCATGTTGGTTTCATATACCCCATTTCTCTTACTGATTGGGTTTCAAATATTGTTCCTGTCATGAAGAAACAAGGAACAATACGAGTGTGTGTTGATTATAGGGATGTTAATCATGATTGTCCAAAAGACAACTATCCCACTCCCTTTATCGACCAGATAATTGATGAATGTGTCGGATGTGAAATATTTTCATTTATGGATGGCTTTTCCAGCTATAATCAGATCAATATCAGCCCAGAAGACTAATATAAAATTGCCTTTATTTCTACCTGGGGCACATTCACATATAGGAAACTCCCTTTTGGTTTGAATAACGTTGGGGAAATTTTTCAAAGGGAAATGAATTATGCCTTCCACGATATCAAACACATTTTTCAACCCTATCTAGATGATTTACCTGCTCATTCACGGAAACAGGCTGATCACCCGCAACATTTGAGAGCCATCTTTTTACGGTGCCGACACTAAAAAATTCGACTCAATCCACATAAATGTGTGTTTTGTGTTGGTTCTGGTCGTTTGCTTGGTTTAGTAGTGTCCAAAGAAGGAATTCGACTCGACCCTTTGAAGGTTAAGGCAATTCTTGATCTGCCTCCACCTTCCAATTTACTTCAGTTACAAAGACTCCAAGGGAAGGTTAACTTTCTAAGGAGATTCATTCCCAACTATGCTGAAATAACTAAAGGATTTACTCATCTTTTGAAAAAGGGAATTCCCTTCCATTGGGAACATGTTGCGCAAGCTTCCTTTGATGCTCTCAAAGATACCTTTATCTGAGCATCATTAATGTATGCCCCTAATTATCAAAACGATTATTTCCTGTATCTCGTCGTTACAGATACAACCATTGCTATGGTTTTATTCCAAGAAGAAGATGGGATTGGACCTCTGATCTATTATTTGATTCATGATCTCAATGATATGAAAGTTAAATATTCTTACATTGAGAAGTTAGATTTGGGTACCGATCAAGCCGTACAAATATTTTGCCATTATATCCTGCTTCGAAAGACCACTGTCATTTTGTATTTCAACCCTATGATATACATCTTGTCATGTCAATTGCTCGAGGGAAAATATTCAAAATGGATCGTCATTTTGCAGAAATTTGATTTGGAATTCATCAAATACAAGTCAAACAAATCTCTAGTTTTTCTCAAACTTCTTTGTGACCTTCCCTCTACTGCCATGGACTCAACAACGAAACCATCGATTCCGGATGAGTCTTTGTTTCTGATTTCGGCATCTGACCCTTGGTATTGAGATATACCAATCTATCTCCAAACCCAAAATTTTCTTCCTAATACCTCTCGCTCGCAACAACAATGTATTCGATATCAAGCCAAAGATTATCTGATCATTGGCGACACCCTTTATTGTTGTGGTATCGATACAATTTTACGAAGGTGCCTCACACATGATGTAGTGGAGAATGTTCTAAATGATTGCCATTCAGGTGCTTTTGGTGGACATTTATCTGGTTATGCTACCACATAGAAGATTCTCCATGTTGGTTACTTCTGGCCTACCATATTTAACAATTGCATTGCTACTGTCGGAAGTTGCCATGCATAGTAGATTTTTGACCGTAAAACTCAATTACCACCTACACCACTGCATCATGTCATCATTGTTGGACCATTTGCAAAATGGGGCATTGATTTCATGACATGTAACCCTCCCTCGGTCGGGAG
This sequence comes from Pinus taeda, assembly GCA_000404065.3. Lineage (NCBI taxonomy): Eukaryota > Viridiplantae > Streptophyta > Pinopsida > Pinales > Pinaceae > Pinus > Pinus taeda. The sequence goes on along the minus strand of APFE030763589.1, from coordinate 361,179 downwards.
GCATGGGTATATTATTGTCGTCATTGACTATTTTACGAAATGGGCCAAGGCGATGCCTACATTAAACAACAGTGGTGAGACAGTTGCACTTTTTTCTTCAACCATGTGGTTGCATGGTTTGGTGTACCACAAGCCATAGTTACAGATCATGGTTCGCATTTTTGCAATCACATGATGACTGAATTAACTGCCAAGTTAGGACTTTCAAATGATAGATCTACTCCTTATTATTCACAGGCTAATGGAAAAGTTGAAGACATCAACAAAATACTTAAGCGAATGCTTCAACAAATGATAGGAGTTCACAAAAGAAAATGGCATTTGATCTTGTACTCAACTTTGTGGGCTTACCGACCCTCAATCAGAAACACAACTGGATTCACACCTTTTCAATTGATGTATGGTATGGAGGCAATCTTGCCAATACAATGTGAAATTTCATCACTAAAACTCGCAATTGACTTGTTACCTGACAATTCTGATGAGGAAGCACGTTTCTTAGAACTCATCCATCTATATGAAATATGTCGTGAAGCTGCATTGGCCAATGAAGCACATAAGAAACAAATTAAGGCGCAATATGACCGCAATGTCAAGCCTCGCATATTCTCAAAAGGAGAATTGGTCTTACTTTATGATCAAGAAGCCAATAAATTAGGAGCAGGAAAATTTGAACCACTATGGATGAGCCTATTATGAAAGCAGCTCAGAAAAAGATAGAAAAGATATATCAACACCTTAGAATTCAGCCTCTTCGAGGGGGAAACCTCCTTTATATTACACAAATGAACAATTCTTGGATGATACAAATGGCAAGACATCCTTTCTATATATAGGATTCTAAGGGGTCATAATATATCAGAGTCGACATAACAATAATAATGTAAGGGCATAATAACAATAGTGGGTTTCTATGGGGCAAAATAATAACAATATGGGGACTACATGGGCACAACAATATAATAAGGGAGTTGTACTAATAACAATAAGGGGTTACACTAGTAGTATAGGGACCTAACATGCCCTCTCCTTCAAAAAGTGTTGTCCTCAATGCTTGAGTAGTTCTGGATGCTTCTGTATAAAATTACCATCCTTCCATGTGGATCTTCAGCAGGTAAGTTCTTCCACTTGATGAGATACTCTGAAATTGATCGATTTCGTAGTTGTCTACTTCTCGGTTCTGTGAATGCTTCAGGTTCCAATATGATTTTTCCTTCCTTGTCAAGTTCTGGCAATAACGTTGGAATTGAGATCTTTGGCAACTTTTGAATGAGTTCCCACCCTACTTCGCCATTCTTCCATTCATCCCTTGCTTTGTTTATCGAATTTGGTTGGATAATTATACCAATCTCTACCATTTCTGCAACAATATGTTCGATTTCACTCCTTTGGGCATATGGATATCTATAAGGCCTGATGTTTGGAGGAACACTTCCTGGAATCAAATGAATAGCATGATCATGATCATGAATACGTGGGAGAATTTTGGGAGTCTCAAATACCTTGGAATGATTGTCTAAGACTTTTTGGAGATCTGGAGAAATAGATGATTTTGATGTAGGAGCCATTAGCGAACATAATTGTGCAATTACGCTTCGTTGTTCTTATTTTTGAAGCTTTATCATTCCATTAGAGCTGATTATCTTTCATGGTTTCCCTGTGATACCCCTTAATTCAACTTCCTCTCCTTCTAAAGAAAATTTGATGAAAAGTTCTTGAAAATTAAAAGCTATTGTACACAAGGATTGTAGCCATTGGACTCCTAGTACAACATCAACACCACCCATTGGAATGGAAATAATTGGGTTATTCAATACATATTCTCCCATGGATAACTTGATATTATGGAACTTTCCAGATCAATTTATGGTTCCTCCACTTACAACCGTCACTTGACGCTTTGGTGTTGGATATAGGAATCAATTCAATTCCTTGGCTATCTTACAATGAATAAAATTATGGGTACTACCCGAATCAGTCAACACTATTACCTTTTTCTTCTTAACGTGTCCTTCTATCTTTATAGTTTTAGGAGTGCTAATTTCTTCCAATGCATTACAAGATATGGTCGGATTCATTTCTTGATGCTTGATGTGATCTTTCACTTCTTGAACATTTTTCTTCTTGATATGTCCTTCTATATTGATAGTTTTGAGGAGTGGTAATTCCAGCCAATGCATTTACAAGATATGGTCGGATTCATTTCTTCTTTCTCGATGTGATCTTTTCACTTCTTGAACCTTTTTCTTTTTGATATGTCCTTCTATCTTGAGATTTTTGAGGAGTGGTAATTCTTGTCAATGCTTTAACAAATATATGGTCGGATTCATTTCTTCTTTCTCTAGGGTTGGTTCCTGGTGTATATCCTCTATTTTGATGTTTCCTTGATCCTTTTCTTCCTCCTCTTCATAATCTATGTAAAATAATTTCTTCTCAGTAGACTTATGACCTTTAGTATATTTGCTATCGCAAACTGTAACAAAGCCCTTTTTCTCTTTTTTCTTCTAATTTTTGTGGTGTCAACCTTGTAGGTTGTGGAAGGCTAGGAGAAAAAACACTTCCATATTTATAGTTGTGAGGGGTAGACTTCCTTGTTTCCATAATTTTGCTTTCCACTTTTCTTACCAACCTAAATGCCTTCTCCAATGAATCAGGTTCCCAACGATGAACCTCATGTTGAATGTTATCCTTTAAAGTCCTTATGGAGACATCAATCCTCTGCTTCTCTAGAATATCATTTTCCCTTATATTCAATTTTTTTAAGTCCTCAATTTTCTCTTCCATTGAACACTTTTGTCTGAGATTTATCAATTGGATAAAGAAGGTGTTTCTCTTTGTATCCTCATAATGTGCTATCATTTCCTCTGTGAAAATTGACCACATGACCAGTGGTTTACGAGAACAAAGCCCTTTATACCATAAAAATTGATTCATTTCTAAATAATTACATGAAATAAGTACCTTTTGTAACAATGGTACACCATGTAGATCAAAATATTTCTCCATCTGCAGTATCCATTTTACCAGATCCTTGCCATCAAACTTCCTCATCTCATTTTTTCTTGATTTTAGGAGCTCAATCTTGAAATGACTGTAACTCTGCAATTTTGGATCTTTAAGTTCTGAAATTTCATCTTGTAATAGCACTCTAAGTCATCTTTCTAACTCCACAATTTTGATCACAATTGGATTCCCGAAAAAAGATTTATTCCCAATCTCCCGCAATGACTTAATTATATACTAGTTCAGTAGAGTGAACTTGTACGACGTGCCATGTGCCATTGTTTCAACCTTAGGTTCTAAAAGTTATACCCAAATAAAATATAGTCTATCCTCTTTCTATAACTTCTTACAAAATTTCAATCTGATGCTCAGAGAGAAAGTTATGACGATTTTCCCAAGGTTCCCTGTTTAGGATGTAACTTGGGAGTCTACAAAAACCCTAGCTTCCTCAGATCATATATCCAAAAATATAGCGAGACAAGATCTTAAATTCAGACTCGAGGTTCAAACCGTTTTCTTTTCAAAAGGGTTTTTTGTTTAGCTTCCTAAACTTTGTAGCAAAAAATTTATAGCAAAACTTCCACGATGACCTGTTTTATATGAACTTCTAGAGCTTGCAAAAATCCTAACTACCTCAGATCATATCTCTGAAAATATAGTGAGACAAGATCTAAAAGTCATACCCAAGGTTAAGTCAAATTTTATCTCAAATGAGTTTTTTGTTTAGCTTTTGAAGCATCGTAGAAAAAAAGTTATAGCGGAAATACCACGATGACCTACTTGGAGCAGCAAAACCCTAGAATCCAAACCTCTCATACCAAATGTTATGAAACCAACTCACAAAAAGATAGAAATGATAGATAAATGCCTTAGAATTCAGCCTCTTAAAGGGGGAAACCTCCTTTACATTACACAAATGAAAAATTCTTGGATGATACAAATGACAAGACCTCCTTTTTATATATAGGATTCTAAGGGGTCATAATATAATCAGAGCCGACATAAAAATAATAATGTAAGGGCACAATAATAACAATAGTGGATTTCTATGGGGCACAATAATCACAATATGGGGACTAAATGGACACGAAAATATAATAAGGGGGTTGTACTGATAACAATAAGGGGTTACACTAGTAGTATAGGCACCTAACAAGTCCCCTATATTGTCAAGTGTGTTTTGGCAAAAGGCGCTTTGAGTTGGTTGATTATGATGGAATTCCATTGTCGCAGCCTCAAAATAGATTGTATCTTAGATGTTACTATGCTTGATTGTGTGTAGTAAAACATTGTATATATGCTTTGATTACATGTGTGTGTCACAATGTGACTTTTAGAGTTTTTATGTGGTTAAGTAATCCGCTTTACATTTGTTGTAGATGTCGAAATCTTTGGAACCATTTGTTGGTTATGCCGATGGTGCTAGTCGTAGTACGCGGAACCTATCTTCTGCAACATGGGTCATATTTGCTCCAAGTGGCGAGTTAGTGAGTTTTCAAGGGATTTGTATCGATCGTTCTATGAACAATATCGCTGAGTATAACGCATTGATTGAACTCCTCTCTGATGCCATTTCTCTTGGCATTCACCGAATCATCATTAGGCTAGACTCACAACTTGTCGTACTACAACTTACAAATGTTTATATCATCTGAAATTCAACTATTTATCATATGTTCCTTAGAGTTCATCTCTTGGAAATACATTTTGATTACATTCAATATCAACATATTTCTAGAAACTTTAACGCATTGACTGATTCTTTAGCGAATTATGTGTTAAACAGACATTTACGACATATGTAAAAAGTAAATTTTCAATTCACAAAAATAGTTGAATAGGATTACACGTAACCATATAAAAACACTAAAAGTAAAATAAATAGATGTTCAAAGTTTTTACAAAAATTTGTGTCCAAGACATGTTGGTCATCTGACCTCAAAACCTAAAATGCATACAGTAAATCATCCTAAGTAGATGTAATGATGCTCTTGATAATAGGTCACTGCCTGAGCTATCATGCGCAAGAGCCTCATCCAACGGCTAGGTAGACTAATAGTATGGCGTTGTAGTCTCATCGGTAACTCCTCCATTTGGACATCTAGTATACCAAGGGTTAACCCCTCTATATGATCCTGCAACTCCGCCAGTGTCTCGGTCATATCCAAATCTTAGAGAACTTCTCTTATGACATTTCTCCTCACTAGTTCACCTACCTCCTGTTGATGACCCATTGGTTGAACAATGACAACATCTGTATACATGAGAACATTTTTAGTTTTGTCTTGGAAAAATTGAAAAACTCAAAAACATGTAAAAAATCAAAAAATCAAAAACACATGGTCAAAACAGTTTACCTATAGCACCCCATTGAGCACCCGCTAGTAATCTCAAATCTGGATCTCTAAGAAAATCGATCCCTGGATATGGGTGCTCCTCGATGACAATATGCTGTCGATGCAGCCAATTGAAGAATGCGATAGAAAATGAGATTGATGACTGACCGACATGTCTAGCCATCAACTCGACCCATCTCTACATCCGTGGATCTCTAGGATCAGTTAAACTCAGAGACACATGCTGAGGTTTCATCAATGGAATTCTCTCCAAAGTAAAATCAATCAAGATCGAACCATAGCCAAAAGATTTCGTCTTATCGCTCTTTACTTTAGTCAGCTGCTCTTTCATCAAAGAGAGTACTGCCTTACACCAGTTGAATATAGTTGGCTCAAGACACTCAAGCGCATACTGCACGTATGATCTATTCGCCATATGAAGTGTCACACAACCCACCAACTTTGCGATAGTAAAGAGAATTGTTCGCAAGGGAAAATCACGAACATCCTTGATGTTTATCTTCCCATATTTGCTAGGCTGTGTACCTGGCTGACATAATTGTCAAATGTAGTCACTCACTTATTCACCCCCAAGGGCAAAACCTGAAAGAGAAATGGGGGCACCACGTCTCGAAAATCATGTGAGAAAGTAAATATCATCAATCAATATAGGAAGCACTTTGTCCCTTATGTGAAAATCACGTACCGCTAGATCCCATGAATGAACCAAGAACTGCAATAGTTCTAACTGTTGCCTCATCCCAGATAACCCGAAATATTTGAGTAACCCACAATCTCTAAGGGCCTCAACAGAACCAGGATCATTTAGGGAAACCATATCCTGTTCTTCATGTTCTTTTTCACGGCAAGAGATAGCTATTCCGATCCGATCAAAGTCTGAAATCACACCATAGGCTTAGTTAGGATCCATTTCATGCAAAAAACTGAAGAGATTTTGGGTAAGGATGATGAAACAAATTTCTAAACTGCACCCAGCGCACCCCTGGTCTTGAGACAGTGCGCTACACAGTAGTTCCCCTTCTGCTTGACTGCACTACAACGCAGTTTCTGATGCATTGGGGTGCGTTGATCCCAGGGTGTGGTATATTTTCCCTAAGGACCACAAAACCCTAAAAAAAATTGCCTAAAATTGAAAAATAATGACCTTAAATGAAAGAGAATAGGTAAATATTCTACCTAGTCCTGACAGCACGAAGAATGATTCACAAAATCCTCTACAATCAATTGCTGAAGTTCGAGGCAAAAATTGGTTCAAAGCACAAAACTGAATGGTAAATATCAAATGGAAAAAATGACTTGGTAAATTCTTGTTTTATGGTTATTTCATGTTCATTAAATAAATAAACTATAGCTTTTACCTATTTTTACCAATGAAAGAGGTATGTTTAATCCATTTGGTGGTTCTTTGAGCAGGTTTACAGTTGACATAGTGAATTTGACGTGCATGATCGTAAATTGTACTTTTGACCACAGAGCATACTTTTATCACTTTTTCGAGCTCTGTTAAACATCGAAAAAGGAACCCCCTTGGAGTCCTCTTTAAGCTCTTTTCAGAATCTCGAAATATGAAAATGTTGTCGAGTGCTTGTCCTTTTCAGCTCGTAAACATATTGGAAACGACATCTACTCAGTATAAATTTAACCCTTTTTCTGGAATGAGATAGATTACTTACGAAAAAGGAATATGTTGATCAAACATGGTCAATAGGTTCTCTCTTGTATTAATTTATTCTTTTTCGGACTTGAGAGACAAATTTACGAAAAATAACTCGTGGAGTTTTCTTTTTGTCCCTTTTCAAACTCTCTAAATAAGAAAAGGACCGAGTTCTCATTGTCGTTAAACTCGTTAAAATATCAAATAGTGACAAACTTGTCCATCATGACAAGACCGAGTTTCACCTTCACTAGATTCGTTAAAACATCACATAGTGATGGATTCACCCGAAGGGTGGAATTATATATCAAGTAGATGTTATCCTCCTCAAGCGCGTTTAAAAAAATAAAGAGGTACTAGTCAACAATGACTGGGGAAAATGGGAAAAGGGATAAATCACTTTATGGTAGCAAGTCACTCTTGAACATAACACTTTCACTTCATCTCTGTGACTATTTCAGTTCAGTTATCTTCTTGATGGTTATCATACCTATGGTCTATCACACCATCCATCACTTTGGTTTTGGGTCAATGCTGCCAATTCATTCAGTGTCGCCGACATGTTCAAGAGAAGTCACTTAATAAACTTCATCCTTTGCAATACTCATAAACCTTGATTTTCATGATTGCCATTCCTGAACATTATGTCGTTAGTCACATTCTATCTTCAAAATCATTACACTTGTTTTGTGTCATTTATGGGGGGTACATCAAGGCCCTCATACTATGAGTCACTTCTTGTAGACATCAGCACATTATCTAGGAATTTAACTTAGAAACACCCTTCTAGTACGTTGAGGCTTGCATACATCAATGGAAAGCTTCTTGCTTCTGGTGACAAGTTGACATCACAGGCCTTTGACCAAAATACTTTGTATGGTGTTTGACATCAAAACATCTATTCACGCCATGCAGAATGTATTGTAGTACCTTGAGAGTCATTATCATTATCGATGATTTCTCTCGTGTATGTCAACAACTTACATCATTGGCTAGTAATTAGACGGTGTCTTCCCATATTCGACTTCAGATCACATTTTCACATGGTTAGACTCGTACTTAAGCGAATGATTGGACAAGATTGAAGACCCCAGATCTAGTTTCATCCATCTGGGCTTTGAATTCAGGAGATTATTAAATCATCTGTACGATGGCTTTACACATATGGTCCTCCTATCATGGGTCTATATCTGTAGACAACTATTTGATTAACGTACATGTAATGAAAAGTTTATATGCTGAGCATGGGTATGCCTTCCCTCATAAATTCATGAAAAATTCAAAGAAATCATGATATTATGTATTGTAATTAATGCAGGTCACTGTCCGCTTCAGATCTTCCTCATCACATCATAAAGCATATCACTTGACATTATCATTTTTGACTTCATGCTTTAGGGGGCATTTGTTACAGGTTTATTTGGGCACATCATTCCCGATGATCATATCAGTACAAATAGGGCTCATCAAACCCCAATTCAGTTACTACGTGCCCTAGACAAGTCATCATATTGAATGTTTTCATCCATGAAATTTTCCTAGATTGAAACCCTACTGAAACGCCTCTTTGGGATACCAATGCATCTTTGGTTAGGGGAAACTACTCTGCATAGAAGATAGACCCATTCAGACCTGCGATGTAGTGCACTTAGGCCCACTTTAACTTGCGTTGGGTGAGGATGAGCGAAATTGACATAGGATTTTGGGAATATTCCTTGATTCTAGAGCATTCTAGAAGGATGCCCAACTCTTATCTCATCCTATGAGCTCATTTTTGGATAGGCTATGGATCAATTAACCCTCTATCCTCTCATCCCTTTCTCCATGGAAACTAACTATCCATTTATGGAAAACCATTCAATGCCCAATTTATGACAAAACCACTTGCATTTCCCTATAAATTGACCACTCATCATAGTGATCAGGAGGCTAGAACTTGGATATTATAGAGAAATATTGTTGGTTTGAGACTTGAAATCATTGCCAAGTAATGTTATGCTACTGGATTGATGTGATATTGGTGTGATGAGGGTTTGGACTAAGCTGGATGAGTGACATGAGATCGAACAACATTAGGTGTAACTTCTCCTTCTATCAATCAATAAAGTTGTTTGTTCCTTTTCCAATACTTTTGTATGTACCTATGATGAATGTATGTTCAAATGTTGTCGATTCCATTTGTTTACAGTAGATAGATCATATGATTTGATTGTTGTCGTCTTTTGTTTATGATTGGCAGGTACCAATTGAGCGAATTCAGTGTGAGCGGGAGCGATAGGAGAAATTCAAAGGAGATAAAAGGAAGTGAAGGATCACAAGTAGGTTCAGTTATCTTATCTTTCTATTGTAGGAAAAGGTTAAACATCTTTATTTATGTTGTTCTAAGTGTAACTACCCACTTAGGGAAGATGTACTTATCCATAGGTATAAATTCCATATAACACTAGTGCACAGAGGTTTCCTCATGCAAGGATCATATTTTCTGTCAGAACATCATCGACCAAAGGATAACCAAGATAGAGAATAACCAAGACAGAGAAGAAAGACTTAATGTTAGCCAAATGTTGCAGTGTCACAAAGCCCTTATCTATTTTTCCACATTGCCTTTCGAGCCCAAATGGGACAACCTTGTTGCAAATTATTATTAAACAAAATAGAAAGGACAAGGTAGAAGAAAAACCAAAACCAAAACCAACACCAAAAGGACAAAGAAAATAGAGGCTAAACCAAATATAGAATGTGAGACAAAAGAAAAAAACAAGAAAGTCTAACAAAGAGAAAGTGCAAGATGGGTGCAAGAAATGGAAACTAGAACGCAGCTAGACCTACTCCTATCCTAACCATCTAGAAGGTTAGGGTCAAGTATAATGAAATTTCCAATGAAGCCACAGTTGTTTCTCTCAACTTGCATACACAAAGATACAAAAAATTAAAATTGATATAAAGCATTATGCAACAGAAAAGATAAGATCTTGAATAACTTGCACAACAAATAGAAGGTATTCCTTGTCAGCGCAAAGGTATGCCATAACCACTACTTCTAACCAATCCACATTCTTACCTTCTCGATAAAAACCATCACTAAAAAAACCTCGGAAGCTTCTTGCGGATGTGTCTTCATCTACAATGTACTCCTTCGCAACCATGAGGAAAGATAGAAACTTGTTCTTTGCGATGGAGATTTGCAAGTAAGATTGCTCAAAACATTCAACGATTGGATCATGAAATTCGAAACAATCCTCTTGAAAACTTTGAAATCTTTGAAAAGATGAATTAGCAATTAAAAGTGCAGGATTAGGATGAAAATCTTATAAGGGAAAATGAATCTGATCATGCTCAAAGGGCTCATCAAGATAATCAGGGCATGACATGACGATCAGCGAAGGTTGAAAAGCCTCAGCTACTTGAGAAGTATCAGAATAGTGAGATAAACTATAAATATTAATTAATGTGAAACAACTGTCATCGGGTATACTAATGAGAAAATGATAAAATGAATGACAGTTAATATTATGCTCTGATGGAAAGTTTGTGACATGAGATTCTCGATTAGAAGATAACAAAGATAGATTAGTTTGAACAGTTTTGTAAATGCTTTTAATGATAGAATCATCTTCTTCGTGTGTTGAATGTAACAAAACATTTTCTTGTAACTAGTTACACACTGCACTAACATCGTAATCATCAAAAGAAGTGAAAAAGAATGCCAGTATAGAAAACACATGAAACCAGTCAGGATACAATGAGCGAAGAGGAATTTGATTCACTATATAACTAATGTATTCACTAGCACTCAAGAGGATTTCAGGTGCAAATAAGAAAATACTAGCAGTATAACATTCACAAGAAAAACCAAGAGCTAACTACTCTGAAATGCATGTGATCATTAGGGGAATTTTGAGGTCTAAAATGGACCTCTGAGAAAAATGTACAACCAAATTAAAATCTATAAGAACCAATAAGATTCAAGATGATGATGTCAACCATGGGGGATGATTCACCGTTTTTGGACTAAAAAAAATAAAAAATAATAAAATTACTTTTTCAACTCGTATTTTCAACTTATCTCCCTATGGGTTTACTCAAATTTCGAGCGAAAACACTCGTTGGATGCATAATTTGATTCCTCGTTGCATACTTTAGATGGACCCTATTACACAAAAAATGAGAAATACATGAAAAAACAATAAATCTGAGTAAACCCATAGGGAGATAAGCTGAAAATACGAGTTGAAAAAACAATTTCTTCTTTTTTCCCTTTAAAATTTGATGATGTAATCTAATCTTATTTTATTATTTCCACTATTATTTTATAATATCCTTAGGAGGTCCATTTTAGACCTCAAAATTCCCCTAATGTAGACATGATTCCTTTGGCCAAAGATAATTTTTGAAATGATAAACTTCACAGTTCCATGCTTCCATGAGAGATACACACTCCAAACCTGAGTTAAGTATAAGAGCTTTGCATGGAGATGAATCAACTGAAATAGAATCTAGAATCCAATCAGAGTCTGAACCTTGAAAGTTAGAAAGACTAAATCCGAGATACCAAACTTCTTTAAAGAACAAATTCACATCCAATGAAACCGCGCAAAGAAAAAAGTTTACGAGAAAAACCAGACGAACTTAGTTTGAGGATCTTACCAGGGCCGCGAGATCCCGGCGTAACCATCAACGGAATTTGAAATGCATTGATTTCCTGACAAGCCTTAGATCTTTCATGGATAGTAAAATCACATTTTGAACATTGAATCGGCTCATGCATGGTACGTGGGTAGATACTACCAATAATTTCAATAGGACCACTACTAATCGAATAACAACCATTTCTATCACTGATTTGACTGATTGTACAACTTCGATAACCTGAGTACTCAAGTTGAAAGATTCTTCTGATTGGAAATGTATAGATGTATGAATCGAAGAAATCTCATGAGAAAGATGATTTGAAGAGTTGTATCCACACAAAATAAGAGATGATATGGGATGGAAAGGATACCCAATGATCGGATTATTTTCTCTTTCATCATGGAAAAACTCACTACCTTGTGTCAATTGAGAAGCAAACTCATCTGATGAAAAAAATGAAGAGCATGGAGTATCTTCATCGCATGTAGATGCATAACAAACAACAAATCATAAGGGATAGTGGGATGAAGAGGAAGTTTCGATAATAACGTTTTCTTTTGCTGGATCATATTCCAAATTTAATTATGTCAAATCAACATCTTCTCAAGGAACCAAAAGATCAGTTGGTGCACTTGGGCATTCATCATCGCATACATTGATGAAACCATCATCATAAGAATGATTGTTGCCCAAGACAACATATCTGAACAAATTGATTTCATTTGATTCACTACCGAGATTAAAATATTGCAGATCATCCAAGAATGTAAGAGCATCATCTTAATATGGGGGACTTTAAAAAAGAGAAGAAAGATCAAAAGAATTTTCACCTTCTTTCTCTTCTACCTGTGAAATGTGACTGCCTTGCACCTGTTTAATTCTTGGATTAGGAAGAGATTGATTAGGAAAATTAAGGGAAAAGGGGTCATGAGAAAGAGATGGTAGAGGATGACAGGTATCCAAATCAGATTCAAGATTTAAATGATGAGTAATAATATCATCTTGAGGAATGGATAAATTAGTCTTCAACATAGGTTTCATGAACCATTTTTGGATTTCCTCCATGGGATCTGAATCATGAAAAGTGAAAGGAGGATGAGAAGATGGATTAGGAATTTTATTTGTAGATTTCCCAACTTTATGATCATCGCAAGGAGGCACCCACATCATAACTAAAAATAGGAGGAGGACAAGGAAGAAAAGGAATAACAGGTTCCTCCTCTGAAATTAAGGGTGTCTCATGGCTTACAAGACTTGGGGAAGGAGAAACATCAGGAGGTTTAGATCCACCATGTAAACATATATGAACCAAACACTCTAACTTTTGTTTAAAGAAATCCTAATCCATGTCTTCTTAAGGAAATTCATAACAAAGGTGAAGGAATCAATTAGAAATATATTCAATTGATTCATTAGGTTCATTCATAGTTGATTACTCTTTTTATAAACATCTCAGTAATGATACTTATCAAATGCGAAATGAATCTCCTTGATGAAGTGTTCAAGAGAATGATTGGAAGTAGATGATATAGTATGACACCATTGACTAACTCAACCTTCAAGTGTGAGGTAAAAAATAATACAAGCCACATTTTCACAGTCAATTTCGTAGTATTCACAGAACTTAAGGAAAATAAATGCATGCTCGGAAATGGATGTATCACCCTCACCATCAAACTTGAGTTGAGACAAGTCCTAAGAGGCTCATTGGGGATTGAAATATCATGAGGGGATAGGTTAGAAAAACACCCTGGGAGTATGATTTGAGCATGATCCATTTAAGATAAGAGATTCAAAACAGACTGAACGGGCAAAATTTTTCATTTGACCCTCCTTCTAGTGCCATTTTGTTGATAGTGCTAGAAATCCATCAACCAAGGGGGTCTCACCAATGTGAAGTCTGAATTAGACCTCACACTATTTGGAGTAGGAGCCCCATTCGGAGTATTGGCCTGGCTACCATGTATCCTTGTATATTTTCCTTCGCTACAAATTTCAACACAAGAGAGTAATACATAGGTATTTTTGGATCAGCAAGTAAGTATGCCTTATGAAATGTCTAGTTGCGGAAAGTATCAAGGTCCTTCTACCGAAAGGGAAGAGAAAAGTGGGCCCTTTAAAGACAAGTAATAGTACTAATATAGAAAAGGCACACGAGCATATATATATATGAATGAATCATTGATCAACCAACGAAATAGTTCACAAGGAAGCAATGATTTCTAAAGAAAATACAACACGCCTTTAACAAGATAAGTACCAAAGCCATCGAAATAGTTCAATTTACTTAGTACATATGAAAACAACATACATCGCAAACATTCAAAGAATAATCTTACAATATTCACAACCTATGTGTGAAAGTGTGTTGGCTCAACGAGCTTCTAAATCAAGTAAAAGTTCCAAGATACATCAAGACAGTGAACACCACTAGCCCCAATAGTGGAGAATTAGTGCAGTGACTCTCTCCTCCAAAACAATTATCTTCCTCCCAATTCCCGGTAGGAGGAGCCAAGGTAAAAAGTCCATTACATGAGCAATGAGGGTGTAAAATTGGTGATGATTCACCTCCCTTGTGACTCTTGGACTACCCTCATGACTGTTTGACTTCTCCATGACCTTTCGACTTCCTACATGACCTTTCAAATTACATGGGTGACTCTTGGACTTCCACTTTACATTACCTTTTCCAATATAGAATTTCCATATTCCACAAAATGATGTGGCACATGATGACATGACACTTTGACAATAGATGACAAGACATTGATGATAGGGACTACATGATGACATGGTAATGTCAAGACATTCTTATTGCTATTATCTTTGAGTCTTCTTGAGAGATAGTGCATGTTCTTCTTCTTCCTCCTTCATATGGCTTGAAAGTAAGGAGTTTTCAATGTGGTCTTGATTTTTTATCTTCTATTGTACTCTGGTGTTCCTTGGTCTTCTCGCCCGATGATCATCTTATATCTTTAGCTCCATAGGTTTCTTCTAGCATGGTCTCCTTCTCCTTTTCCTCCGTCATCTCCATGTCATGATAAGATAGAGTACCTACAACTGAAAATCACTCATGACAATTTGATATCAGTCTGAAAACTCCTAATTTAACATGTTTCATGAAATCAGTTATTAAATTTGTAACTGGTTGACTGATTGAATAATGGATTCTGCAGTTCTAGAGGCCAATGTCCAAGGTTGAGGCTTAAGATTGCGCAATGCACAGTTCAGGATGGCCAGGGTCAAAGGATAGTGCAATTGAGGGACTCAAGACCTTAGGCTAGAGGCTTGAGGCTTGAGACTGTGTAATGCATAGTTCTAGAGGGAGAGAGGCCAAGTGATATACCAATTGTGCATTTCAAGAGCTCAAGGTTAATTCTTGATTCTTGAAACTACGTAGTGCACAGGGAATGTTGGTTGGAGGCAAGGATTGCGCAATTCTGGAGCTGAGGGGATGGGCTTGAGAATTGGGATTGCATAGTGCACAGTTCTAGGAGGAAGAAACTACACATTGTGCAGTGCGAAGAGGAAAGGTTGTTTCTTAAGGACTGAGATTGCGCAGTCCAGGAGGGTTGAATGAGGTTGAGAGGCCCAGTCAGGGAGTTTTCCCAGTTTTGACTAAGTGTTGAATTAGTAAGAGAAAGTTTAACAAAAGAAAGAATTGAACATCATCACACAATTAGTTCACTTGAAAACATAACACGAAACACTGAGAACACATGAACAACATTTTTTTCTCAATGTGACAACATTGCGACATCTCACTCCAAGTGAGACACTAAAGATACACTTTACGACGACATTGATGACACTAGTGCGACAATAATTGAAACTTTGGAAATGAGTGTGATACATGTTTACATGATAAGGACAACTCATTAACACAAATATTACCCCTTGAAACAACCAGAACTAGCTTTTGTATAATATGCGACACTTAACATGCTAAAAGATGACACTTGCGATATGAAACGAAAAGTGCTAATGATGATGAAGACAACACATACTGAAGAAAAGATAACATGAAAAAGCCACTTTTTAAAGTGAAAGAAAGCAAAAACGACATTCCTAAACATGAAAATGGTAGTCGTGACGGCAAAGGTGCGCAAAAGCGGCAATTTGAAAAATTCACCAAAATAGAACTACAAACAAATTAACCAAAGGCGAGAGACTGTCAATGATAGTGTGCACTGACTGTCAACATGGTTTTCACATTACACAAGAACTTTATTTATGGACTATGCCATGCATGTTCAATCTTGTGTGAAGGAATGTGTTCATGAATACATTACAAATTGGGAATGTGTGAGCAGGTGACTTTGACACTTACTATCCAAAAGCAATCTCAAAGACTTAACACAACATTGATCGGCCAGGAAGTGACTACGGAATGACTGATTGCAAGATCCATAATAGGTTCAAAAATCCAAGTGTAGACAAAATTTTTGAGAGTATTTGTGACAACGAAAACGCATACCTTAGTGTATTTCAGAAGATGTTATCTTGTTTGCACAATCAATCCATATTAGCACGATATAACTTCACAAGCAAGTCAAGTCATGCATAAATAAGGTCATAATATCCATAACAGTAACTAACTAACATTCTCACATGATAAACTCATAAACAATTGACATGCATGCATAACAATCTCATATGCATAGTTCAGTCCAGATGGGTACGACACAACATCACAACTATATCGACTCATACATGAATATCATAACCATAACCATCTTCCCATGCCAATCTAGACTAGCTTGATACATAATAAAATCAAGATATTAAACCGCAATAACAATAATCATCATGCATATGCCCGCAATGCACATAACAACAAGTTAACTCACATGCATGACTAACTGATGCACGTACATGTGATTGCACTAATCAACTAGCATCTAGCATGCATGTAACGACAACAATAGAATGAAATGCATGCATATAACCATAATGCATATAACAACCATTAACCATCATACTTGTGTGCCAAACATAAAAACTTGTATGACCATTTGTTTTTACCCTGAGGTCTAGTGTTGCAACCTCACTTTGATACCAATTTGTAAATGCATCCTCCCACATTTGCGCAAATTCACAAGCTTGCCCAGGTAAATGTTAGACGAGTGTCATTATGACATGACCCAATCTCGAATTTCCAGTTAATGAAGTGAGGCCTACAAACTGAACACTTGTTGACATCCTACAGGGTGCAGATCACTCAGGAGTTGAACAATCAGCTCAAGTGATCAATCCCTGAGCTGGAACCCTTTTTCTCTTACCTAGATCCATAACCACACCCTTGACACTACATCCATATGGTTGGAAGCCTATAACCATACTCACAGGCTTGTATCCATGCGGTTATGACCCAACTTTAGTTTAGAGCATGCGGTTCCAGGATCTGTGCCACCTTTATAGGCTAGCCTCCATACCACTACCCAAAATTGCCTGTAACTCTCCAGAATGTATTCAAAGGCAATGACAAATTCAAGCAAGAACTTGACCCAAATATTCCTAATCCATAACATACATTTCTTCAAACATATGGAAAACATGTAAGCTATAGATCATGAATGCCTATCTAATCATAAATTGATAGTCTTCATATGAGAATCAACAAGAAGGCTCCAAGTCATCTCTAGTTAGTTGCAATAACACTTGTTAGTCCATGCATTCATCAACCATTCAATAACTTATCAAAATATGTCAAGAGCCATAGATATATTACATCATATAACCATCAAATAACTAGCATAGAAACCATTGAAAATCAACCATAATTTCAACATGATAACCAGCATAAGTGTTCATAAATCACAATACGAAAATAGCTCTTGTTAACATATGAAAATTCCAACCAAGTTAGAGACTTCCACGTACCACCCGACCATACATTGGGATGAACCAAATCTCTCTTTTATCCAATCACACATGTGCCATATTCCAAGCATAAATGTGGGATCTCATGGAATAAACCAAGACAAAGCCAACCAGGGCTTCTAGAGGCCAAACTGCCTCAACCCTCAACCACAATGATTCCACCTCTATGGTCCAGAAATAATTAACTTCACCAAGATCGGTCTCTACCCAAGTTGTTCAGGGCTCCAAGAGCTAGTAACTCAACCCACAACCTTCCAGGGTTGAAAAGCGTTTGTTCCAACAATGACTCCAAGGACTAGTAACTCAACCCACCAAGGGCTTCAGAGCGTGTGTCCCAACCTATGGCTCTAGGAACTAGTAACTCAACCCAAGTTGTTACAAGGCTTCCAAAGCATGTTCCAACCCATATCCATCGAGAACCTGAGCACCAGTCAAAAAAATAAGTGGAAAAGCCCACAACAGTATGGCTATCTAGGAAATGGCAAGCCAACACTGAAACCACTATCAATCTAGGAAAATATCCATAGCAATGACAACACATAACTAGAAAATCACATGCATATACCATGCATCCAAAAACCAATATGTTAAATCTCACATGCACATTATTACCTGCAATCCATAACTCTTTTGGGTCCTTACTTGTCATTGTCCAAGCTTTCTCTTGCGCACCCTTTCTTTCCTTGCTTGCTTTTCCAAGTGCTTGTCCCTTATCCTTAGTTGATACTAATCAAATAATGAGCAAAACTTTTCATCTGATTCTCAAGTGCCTTTTTATCATTGATGTCTAGTCTCTTCCTTTCTTATTTTTCCTTTTTCTTTCATTTTCCTTCATTTTCTCTCTAATTTCCCTGGCATGCATATTTGTGTCTCTTCACCTTCCTTTTCTCCTATTTTCCTTTATTGCACATAATTAAATGTCAATTATTATCACTTTTCTTTTTCCAATTTCCATAGCCATTAATAAACTGAAAGGGATGCCCACTATAATATTTTCTCACCATTCAACTTGGAATATGTGTCCCATGACCTTGGTATTATTTTTGTTTACATGGAAAATCAACCAGGGGTTGTTACATAATCCTTTCAAGGGAGCCACTCTTTCTAGACCAAGTCTAGAGGGGAACTCAGTGACATGATCATTCAGCAAGGTATCCCAACCTACTTCTTCACACTAAGTGCAGTCAATACCAAATGGCATGACTTGCACTTGGACATGCCTTCTAGCCCTCCATCAAATGCACATGATCAACCTCATTGAAGAACCCAAAACATTGCGGTGAACCCACTTTATGCATCTTAATACATTCATTGTAGGTTCACAATATTCCTAGAAGAAGTCCTATTAAAATGATTCCATGTAAAGGACTATTGGTTTAGGTATTAATCTACCATTAATTGTCTTTCATCCTTTATGTATAGTGTTTGAATGCATAACCCTTAATTTCTCTCTTCTATTTCGCCTAGGTATGAATGGCAGCATAGAGGGTTTGCACATATACATAGTTTACTATGGTTGGAAATCACACTTGATATGGACAACTTCGATTCCACCAACGAATCTAATGTTGATGATGCCAAGTATTTCTTCGATACACATGTTACTGCTTAGAACCCTCGATCCCTCTATCAAAGAAATCCAAGTTTACATCGATCAACACTTCATGACCCCTAACTTCTTGCAACAAATGATATTCTCATTTCTAATGAGCTCCAAGATATGAGGATCTTGTCAACTATGTCCAATATTGCACAAATCATCATTCCTCTACATGCCTTCACAAAATAACACTACTACATCTGTCACTATGGATTCCCCTGGGAACTACGTGAATCCTCTTCTATGCACATCGATGCTTTCGGCCAAAAACATATAGTCCTGCAAGAAATGATGATAGGTTTAACATCCAAAACCTTCACATGCTTACTATTTGGAGAGCCAACATTGACTTCCAACTTATCCTCTTGCGTCATGTTGTCTTAAACTACATTTCCAAATATGCAACAAAAGAAGAGACAAATCTAAAAGTTACCACCAAATCCTCTCGCAGATTACACAGAGTTCTCCTCTTGATATACCTACTGTCATTATCATCTGCACACTCTTAACCAAAACGGTTTCTTCTAGGGACATCGGCACACATGAAACATGCCACATGCTCCAAAAACTCCCCCCAACACAATGTAGTTATTCTTTTGTATGCCTAAATGTCAAGAAAATAGTTTTTAGACATGTTGCACATAACTTGGATGGGAAACTTCCAACAATGCCCTTCATCACTTCATACATGAAAAGACCTCCTTCACTTGAGTCATTGTCTCTTATTGAAGTCGCATGGTCCTTGTTGTTCCCCTCTTGCCAAAAAATAACACCATGGAAACATATCTTCCCTGTCATGGTTATATGCATCCTACCTCGATACATTTCTATCCCATCTTAAGATATAGACTGCTATGTAGAATTTTGTTAGAGTGAACTATTCTTATACTTCCCTTTTCGCTATATAATGACATTGGTGGAACCGACAGGGATATTATTGTACATTGGCAACAAATTGAAAACAATTCATGCATGGCATGTTAATCGAGCGCCTGAAGAGCCACCTCTTCTTGACTCTGACGATGATTTTCTTCCTGAAATGCGACCCCACCACTCCATGGACATGGAAGAATGGAAATTCCTTTCTCAATGACACCCAGGTAACAAGATCCTCCTTGATGACCTTGACATGCTTGACCACCATCACTATGATACAAACCATAATTGGGCCCATACTCTCATCCACCCAAACTTGCAAGAAACATTCATTCACGTAATAGAATCCAATCACTCCTCCACACAAATCACGCATCTCCCCTCTGTAAATCCACACTCCCTTGCCTCCTTGTCTCCAAGCCAAAGCATGGTATTCAATGTCATTCTTACCCACCTTTGAGGAAACGCCTACACCAAACCGATAAATATGATCATCCAAGGTATTGTTGGGATAGGCAAGTATTTCCTAATTGGTTGCCTCGAGGATATGTTCCTAACCAACTCTACCAATATAGAAATCCCTTTACTCTTGATTGCTTCAACCGATGTTGCAACCTTCCACATCAATGCACTAACAATACACTTTGGCCTTTGCATCCCTGTCTCCTCTATGCAACCTTTGGAAGGTCAGTCTCTTATAAATATCTAAGAACAACTTCAAAATGTCAAATGCATTCTCATTGATGCGATGAGTTTCATTGGCCCTAAAGTGCTTGCTCAAATTGATGAACGCTTGCGAGAGGCATTCCCATCCAATTGAAACACCCCATTCAGTGGTCAGTTTGTAATCCTAGTAGGTGACCTCGAGAAATTTCCACTAGTAAAAGATACACCAATGTATGTGGGCATGTTTAATGGCAATGCACTTTGGTGGATTTTGAAGATAGTTGTCATACTCTCAACTGTCTTTCGCGAGCAAGGAACAAGCCCTGAACAAATTGCATTTTTTCAGCTTAGGGGTGATTTTAGGGGCGAATGTTCGCCCTTTGGCGAAATTAAGGGGTTTTAAATTTTTAGTGGGCGAATATTTTGTATCATAGTACATTTTTACAAATCACCTCAAATAGCCCACCTTATTTTAAGGGAGAGGGTAAAAAAGGTAAATTTAGCCCTTGAAATTAGGAGTTACAACCTTCCATTCGCCCATTTTCAAGAATAGGTTTTATTTAAGTGAATCCATTCGCCCATTTTCAAGAATAGGTTTTATTTAAGTGAATCCTATGGGCCAAATACCATATTTATAAAAGAGATATGGTAAATTAATAAAAATATAAATAAATGAGAGGTATGGTAAATAAATAAAACATTTTTTATATTTACTCATAAGTCACCTCATATACATGCAAGGGTGTAAACAAATAAAAATATAAGTAAAGTGGAGGTTATGGTAAATA